>JABWIB010000026.1:18917-33318 GCA_016617825.1 Platyplectrum ornatum | reverse complement strand
TTAATACTGAAAGGTCTTTTCAAAAATGAGAGAGAGAAATTTGGGAATTCAAACTGATAAGAACATTTCAGTCATTGACACAGGGTCTCAATTTAACACCTGGATTCATGACCCACTACATGGACACTTCACATCCCCCAGCAGACTGACTCCAGATCTCTGCAATGCTGGGTCACCACCTCTAATGCTCATCCATGTGTAACAAAGTTTTATTACTCTGACTTATCTAATTGATGCATCTCCCCCATACACATGTGTTGTTTTGTCACATTTCTTTTCTTTAAAGTTGACTTGTTTCTCAGTCATTCATTTGTATACTGCCTGATGAAGCCTCTGTGCTCTGAAAGCTAGCATACTGAGCACTGAAGGTAGGTAGGGGAGTGACATGGTTGTTAATTTCCCTTTTCTGTGCATATAGAAATATTATGTAAGTGTGTATCGTCTTCCAATTTGAACATTTACAAATGTACTACTCAGTATTAAATGTAGCTAGTAAATATATATGTACTATTACCAGTACAAGGGGACTGGAAATGGCAAATGAATAAATAACTCACTTATTTTTTTCTATATACTTTACTGATGTAATAACATATATGTTAGATGCAGGGTTATCCAAAGCATGAAAGTATTCACCTGGGCAAACTTTATAAGATATATGTTTGTTGGGGTTTTTTTTTTTTTTTAGTTCTTAAATTCAGGAAAGGTGTCACAATCGTAACTTCATCTGAGTTTGTGTGACAAGGAAAAAATATAGAGACAACCCCCTGGTCTGTCTTACAAAGACCAATTCCCCATGTTTACCTTACACGATACTCATTGTCAGTGCTACCACCATATGTTCAGACACCATGCACTTTCTCCTTTAAACTAATCTAGCAAAATCATTTTATCAGAACTATCAATCTCAATATAATCCATGCGGTTCCATTTATGTAGAGCTTAATAACAAAGCTTGTGTGTACCTTGAATTCATAAAAATTAACCGACATGACCTTATTCATTGATAATAAAGTCACATTGCTTATATTACAAAAAATGACAAGATGACATACAAGATATTGCAAACAGTTTCCTATAAAGCTAAAGGGTGAAAATGCAGAAAGAGATAAGCTATGCAAAGCATCTTTATGTGCTGGGACTAGCAAGAGACTGGAACATACCTCACTCTGAGATTCCAAAAAATTAAGAACCCATAGTCTCATGTCTGGCTCTTGAAAGTCACTTGCTCCTCCGTCAACTTTTCACTTCCTCCTAAAGGCCATTTTAGATTTGTGTAAGCTGGGTCTTCCACATTCTCTGTAGGAATCTTACTGCAACAATTGGGATTGCACTTGAGAATGTTTAATGTATAAGTAACTGGAACTTAACAAAAGGTGTTGGCAGATATGTTGGCAAGCCAGCACATGTTCTGATATTGCTTAACATTTTGCATCTATGTACTTCAAATAAAACTTAGAGATGGTAATAGACGTGGATGTTGTTGGAACGTTACTAATGGAACCCCACTAAACAGCCGCTCTATTTTTACACTGTGATTTGCAGTAAGGATGCTCTGTTCCCGCTCCCACTTTTTTTTTTATCTACCACCTCCTGCAGGGCAGCGGCTGTAAATGGCTATGCTGTAACCATTACTGATATATCCCAGTATGCAGGATAAAGATGCACAGCAGAATGGTTTTATTAGAAACAAACTGAATCAATAGCTTACCAAACAAGAACACTGTTTTCATGTTTTGACCCGGATGTATCCCTTTTATCGCAAGGGTCATCATTAACTGCAACAACTTTGTATATTGCCATTATCTTCTGAAATGCACTTTATTCCAAGCCAGTTTTGTGAGGATTAATGGGTGATCTTTATCTAAAGAGCTTTCAGATGTGTTATTTAACTCTGCTTTAAAAGGTTCAGCTTTCTTAGAAAAACTGTGTATATAAATATATTTATCCCTATATTTTTATGATATAATTAGTAAAATATGTAACAATGTGTGTGTTGTCTATATAATGTTAGTCTGGGGCATTGTGGGACAGTGCTTTATGGGTTAAAGATTCTCCATTTTTAGTTCTGCAATATTTATGGGCAGGAAAATTCTTTTGCTTTGTCATATAACTTACTGAGTTGAACAAACAATGACCATTGGGTGTATTTATGATTATCCGATTATTGTTTATTGAAGATTTCACATAGCGACATTAACATAATTTAAGGCTAAATGAATATAGCTGAAGTAAAAACATGGATGACAAATTCATGTTTTTCGGAAATACTACACTCAGAGGTCTGTGCTCACATCCCCTACCTCATACGGCGTCCAGAAGCCTACCTTAAAATCAAAACATTGATCTTCTTCCGTACAGAGCAGATCAGCATACTCTCACCCTGCTGGTTTTCAAATCTATGAACCTTGGTTCCTCTACCGCTTCTGATGTAGGTTGAACCTGCCTTGTTCTAAGCACAGTCTAGAACTATACCTTTTATGTAGATACCACCAAATTAAGCTTAAGATCTGGTCACAAATAGAGATGGGCAGGTCCATATCTCTGAGATCTGAACCCGCGAACCAAGACAGAATACAAGCCAGCTCAGGTTTTCCCGCCCATCTCCAGATTCAAAATAAGGCTAATTGTCATCTCACTGCCTCACTGTGATTCGCAAGGACAATTTCGCATTGTACCTCTTTGTATTTTGTGCTCTTTGGAACATTGCTAACTGTTTTATTGTTTAGTTTATTAATCTTCAATGGTGATAGCGTAATAGGCAATGGCAGAAGTGCCATGGTGGAAATTTAAGTGCCACATGTATGCTGTCGCTTAGCTTAGTTATCCAGCTGCTTCGGACAGTGCAACCTTCTGGCCTAAACTTGGGGAAAACTATTTTGTGAGCTGTGAGGTTTATAGGGGAGATTTTAATCTGAAACCTAAAAAGTGGCCAGCACAAATTCCTAATGACAAATCCAACTACTGCGCCTTGTCAGTGTCCTTATGTTGGAAAGTTCTAAAGTACATTAAAATGAGTTAATGTATTTAAAGAAGAGAGCTACAATATGCTGTGCCTGTTGCTATGAAGGTTGTATATCATTACTGTTGAATACCATTAATACAAATCTGGAGGCAATTATTTGAATTTTAATAAACTGTTGTCATTTTATGAGCTTAAAAGCGTACCTTAGTGTTCCTTAGACTAATGCTTAAGCTGGGTACACATCAGCACAATAGTGGGTTTTTCAGCTGAAAGATTTCTTCAAACGATCTACCAGCTGCACAAGCTCCAATCCCAGAATTCTTTGCTGCCATAATAGACTGCACTAACACACTTAACTTCATCAGACGACTCTATACTTAATTTTCAGTGGGTATTGTTTCTCTGAGGTTTGTGTGTTCAGTACACACTAAAGATTTCTGCAGACATTAAGACATCTTTCATCAAAAATATTAGGAGCTGCTACCAATCATATCAAACGACACCAGCCTGTCTGAAACGATCCTTCAGCATGTTGAGTACACACTGAACAGATATCTGCTGAAAGGGTTGCTTTTGATTGAAAAGAATATCTTTCTCTTGGTATAAAATGTATCAACTTATACCGCGTTCACATTGCCTGCGGTGTAAAAGCCACAGGGAGAGCCGTTGTTTAAAGCCGCCGAAATCGGCGGTTTACAGCAGAAAGTCTTCCAGGAAACGCCGGCTTTACAGTGAAGCCGGCGTCCTGTGTGTGGGGGAGGTCACCTATAAAGAATGTGATAGTAATGATCACATTTCTTTTTAGGCCAATCACCCCCCTCATACGCGCTGGAACCGGCCTGCCGGCTCCAGACGCGTTCAGTTTGCTTTAAGAAAGCCGGCGAGCCGGCGAAAAACCTTCTTCCAGAGCCGCCGATCCTCAGGCGCCGTTTTGAAAAGGCAACGTTCAGATTGCCTTCAAACAGCGCCTTTTACACTAGGGCCGTCGTTTAGCTGAAAACGACGGCTTTATTAGGCAATCTGAACGGGGTATTAGTTAGTTAATACAAGTTAAAGTTAAACATAGTAATGTGATGTGGTTCAGAAAAAAGAGGTTAATATAAAGTAATTAGCAAATCATTCTGAAATTATATAACAAAACATTGGAGAGATAAAGTAATCAACTAATCATTTTCCTATCTTTAGAAAGACTACTTTAAATGATTCTGATGATTACCGGAGCTTGATGATGTCTGATGAGGAATGATTGACTATAAATGTAGATTTATGATCATGAAAAATTCCAGGATGTTCTTAAAAGTAATATTTTTCATACATATTATAAGACATAGTGCTGAGTTCCATACCAAACAGGGATAGTTTTACTTAGATCTTCTTGCTTACATTGACAACATACTCTACAGTTTTTACAGTGATATTGGAGTTTTGGTCTAATATTAAAATGTCCTTAATACCTGATAATAAATTTTGTTGAAGCCCTGCCATGGCACATAATTTATCTCGAAAGCAAGTTATTATGCTTTCGCCAAGCTGTCGGTAATTCTGATAAATTGCAGTTTTAACAGTAACAGCTAGGTGGCAGAACGCAGAATATAACCACTGTGGCTGCAAAGCATTAGTCCAGGCTTTTGGCACTTTTCCCGAAATCTACATGCTGCGGAGCCAGCCATGTAATGTATTCCCGACATGGCGATATTTTAGACACATTGTCACATCTATATTGCTACACGTTGATACAATTAAACTTTTTTATGCCTCTTCTACAATAAATACACTTTCTGAAACAGGTAATCATCTGGCTGGACTTATATGGTGGTGATACAGTGTACCCCTACTAAATATAACTCCCTATAAGCAGACAACTTACAAAAATGTTACAAGCTGCAACAAAGAAATCTTATAAAAGAAAGGTACAGGATGCTGCAGGTGATGCCCTATTAATTAGTTTGTTCTATAATCACCTTCCATACATACATGTTTGGTTTTCTTATTCATGTTTGTTTTTTGTTTCAATGGCACAAAAGTATTATGTAATATTAATGTGATGGCTTTCTAATACATGCACGTCCTACTGTGTACAATGCATTGTGTCAGTTGGAAAGCTTTTATTCAAAATATCCAGGGTATTTGAAGAGCAGACATAACTGCACAGCTTGGGTAAGATATTTATCTTATAATACGTTTGGCCTTTTTGTAACAATAATTAGATCACATACTGAAGTTTATAAGAAATCCTTCCAGAGTGTGCTGCAGATGTATAGAATATGTGGCCTGGGGCATTAATACGGGTTTTACTGTTTTTCTGATGAAAAAGTCAGGCATTATGATGTTCTGCTGTGGTTATAATGAAATGCCATGGATAAAAGTGGTGTGAAAGGTTAGACCGTTAGATTACAGTACACAAATATACAGAAATGATACACCACGTTTCAGATATCGTGACCTCTGCTGTAATTTGCACTGTGTGATATTCCTTTGATGCTTCAACGTTAAACATTATAGTGTGTAATATGTTGCTTCTCAAAGATAGATAGATAGATAGATAGATGAACATTCAACGAGTGACTAATATTTTTTTATTTATTATTCTTATTGTTGTTATTGTTTAATTTGCCATAATACAGATGTGTCCAGATACACCATTACAGTGCATAACACATTTTTGTGCTTTTAAAATTACCATGTAGAGCATGTTTACATATAATTTAGAAGATGCTGTCACTACATCTTTCACAAGTAAAGAAAGTAATGGGTGTGATCAGCCCCATTCATCTTGCTCACTTTGGTTTGCAGTTGACATCTTTATTCATAACTCAAAGTGGAAGGCATCCAACAGAGATGTAGTGAAAAGATTATTTAAATGGTAAGTAAAAATCTTAGCAGATTTCTCAAATGGGAAAAGTGTACTATGACTACAGCAGCAGGCTTTTCCTATTTTTGGTAAGTAGACTTATCAGTATGTCAGACTTTTTTGGCGGGTCACAGTGGCTTAACCATTATGTGTTCAGGACTGCAATTGTTGAGGTGGAAGGCCTCACCAACCATCTCTATTGCACCACAGTAGTTAAACTCTAACCAAGAACACACTGTGAGCATGGTGTCTTCTTGTGAAAGCTTTGTGCAATACAATATGAAGTCTTTGGATGGAGGGTTAGGCCCCAAAAATAATATTGCTTTGGTTGTCCTAATGTAGGTGAGGTCCTAAGAGGAATGTTATCTGTTACCTATTGAAAATATGATGTTTTGTAAAAAGGCTTTTTGATATATTTGCCAGCAACAATGAATTGGATGAATCATATTGCAGTCACATCAGCTTAACTTCTAGGTGGTAGGACTTCTGCGGGACCCATAAATAAGGTTGGGTTAGGCCCCTCGCAACAGCATAGTCAAAGGTAACTTAAAAATTCTAATTATCCAACCAGTAGATGACAACCAACTGTAATAGGCCCCCAGTCTGTCTCTGTGGGCTGTACAGAGAATTGCAGAGGGAGATTTTGATGGATCTGTTTTTAAGTATGTATTTAAGTATATATTTGTATTTAAATAGGTATAAAACAAGTATTAGGAATTGGTATTTCTAAATGCAAAGCCCAAGTCATGTACATTATCATTAGGTAAATATTAGTGTCTGATAATGTAAAAAAAAAAAACTAGGTAAGTTCTACTTACATATATAAATCCACGGTACAGCAGCAAATTGCCTATTATTATTGTGACATGTGTCAGCCTTACTTAGACATGTTTTTAGATCAACATATTAATTGACTTTCAGTTATTTATGCAAGTTAACTTGAAATGGTTATTGGGTCAGTTTTGAAAATAGATGCTCGAGGCAAAAACATAATGAGTTATAGCAAAGCCCATAGCTGACAGTAATGACTCAGTTTTCAGTCTCATGTGTCTATTAATTCACATGTCAAGGGTGAATGTAAATGGTGTTTCACTTTCCATAAATTTTAATGAAACACTGTCTCTTGTTTGCTATTGTTCTTGGTATTTAATTCTGTTGTTCGTGTTTGGATATTTCTACTTTTCCTTTTTCAATTTTATTTAATTTATCCTCTATTTTCCTTCAGAAACGAACATCAGATGTGTACCATCATGATTAAACAGTTTAATACTTCAAAACTACAATTAAATGTTATTGCTATGAAAATGGGATTTTCTAGTGGCTGATGGGCTTGTTCACACAGGGTTCTGCTTTTGTTCCATCAATTCTGTATTGTCATTCTGTCCTGTAGTTACCATTTATGATCGTTTACAGAGGTAGTATACACCTACACAGTTTCTATTATATAACTTGCTTGGAAATAAGTTTGAAGATAATAGATTTTCTATAAGTACATAGAAATTGACATAATGATAAGGTGAGAACCATGATTTCATGAATATCTATTCTATATGTCAGAATAGAATGTTTTATAGCCATTTCACACATAAAAGCAGGGGGTTAAAACTGTTTATTGAACACACACTTAATCTATTTCTAGAAATATTGGTTCCCTTCTGTGCTGCACGTTTGTTCATTGTGCGGCACCCCTCAGTTGCCAGCATATACTAGCATTGTAGTACAGAGAACTGCCTTTTATTAATAATGGGCTGGGATTACACACATTGGAACATGCAGAGTTATGCATGGTGGCTGGGGGAGTCAGGTACATTTTACAGTTTGGGATGGCCTAAGCTCTTGTTTTATGGATCTTATCCACATAGGGGGTGTGTGAAGACTGCAAAGTGCTGCAATGATAGTGGTACTATATACATAGACGTAGCCTGGACAGCTTCTTTAACATAGCCATACGCTCAGCCCTGTCCCTGTAGCATTGCGCCACCCACTCCACCAATCCATTCATACTCAGACCCCACCTCGTTGCTTCGAAGCTTGAGCCTATCAAGACATAAGTGGCCATAAATTCATAAGGGGAAGCTCCCTATCTAATCAACATTCAGTATAATGGAAATTTATTGTGCTACTCCCTTCACTTTTTCTTTGCAGCTTCATAAAACAAGGTCATTTGAAATCACAATATAGATTTTAGCAGCACACAGAGTTCAATATGTAAATTGGGCATGGTGGACCGAATAGCTCTCCATGCAGGAGTGATCTGCTGACCGCATAAGTGTACCCTAATCCAGCCCCAATTCATTTATTTACTACCCACCCACCTGCTATATTTTAGGTGGGAGGGGAAGAAGGTCCGGCCCAGCTACGAAAAATTGTTTCGTGTATGTGTGGAAGTCCATCTATGGATGGGATTCTGGATCCAGTCCTATGTGTAGGGATTCATGAAGGGGTTGATTCAATTGACCACAATGTTCCTCCAGAGTGCACTACTATAGTATAACACAATGCTTTTTCAGAAAATATTGAACTAAAGCAAAACTGTTATGTTTACCATAAAAATATTTAACTACAGCTACATGTGTAAGAAGATTAACTTAAAGGTAGTTGAAGGTTAAACTGAAAATTCTAGATTGGGGTGCATAGAAAGTCTGGTGAAACTAACTAAGCAACCAAAGAAAAATATATAACTGAATATAAATTTCAAAGTACAATAAAGATCTGTGTGGTCTGTAATATTATGCCAACATTTTATACAGTGCAACATGGCAAGATGGTTTATGGCATTGGAGAACACGACTTAATAATTGAGTGGAAAACAAATAGAAGTGTAGAGAACACACAGCTATTATTAATGTGTCCTTATTACATTTTAAAGGACCTCTAAAACCAGAGAGTGAATGTTTCATCTAGTGAGCATGAAAGTACACTCCATCCTAAACTGTTTTTGCAATACAGCTGTTCTTAGAGATAAGATATTAATGGATGATTTCTCTTGGACACATTAACCGTCTAAGAGACAGTCAAAATGGTGTCAATACCCGATGTGACATTAACAAAAAACTGTTATGTTTTCTTGTTTAGAATTCTTCCATCTATAGCTGTAATACATTATAATTATAATTAAGGGTAAATAACAACAAATTAAAATATGTAGAAAGATTGATAAATAAAAGTTGTCATTTGTTTTCTAGGGTTTTGTTCTTGTTGTGTCCTACAAGCTGTTCAAATCTATCCGCACTTTTGCAGAGCTATACCGTTTATTGTGGTTAAAAAGTATTGGACGTGAAAACATTTTCCAATTATAACTATAGTTCACTCAGAATCACGTGAGGTTGAACGGTTATGGAATGCCAAAGTAATGTGTTCATGAAATATTGATTTAGTGAGATTAAAGTATAGGAAAGTGTTCTAGTATGCGAGATCTGTGGTCTTACACAGACTTGGAAGTAAAACAATTTTCAGATTATAATTAAGGGGAAAACTTGGGATCATGAAAAGTTGAGTGCTTTGTAACGTAACCATATGCCAGGGTAATATATTCAGTGATCTCTGATTTACCAAATAACAGGGTCACAAGATCTCTCTGTTGGAAGTTTTTTTTTTGTTCCTCTCAAAATGTTCCATATGCTTTTGGACGTTTATTTATCAACCACAAAAAAAAGTTTAGAACCGTGATTGCTTAGTTCAAAAAACTAGTGAGTTTAGAAAAAGTTTTCCTACTATTATGTTCTTTCGAGCAAAACATGCAATACTTTATTCTGTAGAAAAACACTTTGGCTTTTTTTCTGCTTTGTACTGGCAACATATGAAAGAAAAGTAACTCAGTGATTCAAGGTGCATCGCATTGAAGTTAGATGAATTGCTGAGTGATATAAAGACATCATCCACATTATCTGAGACTTTTTAACACAATTACGTTATGTTTGTGTTATGGATAGTCAATTCACTCTTACAATTTTTATTAACAAAGGTTCAATGATGTCAAATAAGGCTACAGGGAGGAAATAAAGCATAGAAGGATAGGGTTAAACTAGGGGTGGTTAGACTGCTAAGAGAGGAGGGTTAAGGGGATGAAAGAGAAGGGCTTGGGTGAGTCATGAGATAAGGTTTGGGACTGGAAAAAAAAGTTACACTTTAGAATGAAGTACATTGCCTCTTCTTCTTAAGTCTATTAGGTGTATGATAGGCAGGAATGGCCTATCACAAACCACATCTGCTCTTGGGTTAAAATGCGGTTATAAAAAAGTTCATACCTTTAAATTGACACTTAAATAATACTAATGCTATTGAACAGTATTTGTACAGATACACTGCACAACAACACTAACATTTTACATATACAACACAAAAAAAGTTAAATATAAAAAACAAAAAAAAGAAAATCCAAAAGAAAAACTAAAAATATCTAATGAAAGTAAAAGCCAATCTTATGCTCTAATGCATAGAAATGATGTTGGCACATGTAACACATGGCAAATTTTAAAGGAAGATAAAAGAAAAAGAAAGTGATAGTAGTTTTGTTATGTCTTCATTGTTCCATGAATTTCCCAAAATACACTTGACTGCCGTTTTGAAATTGTCTTCATGCTTTGTTGCATGATATATTTGTGTGTGTTTTTTTTTTAGTAAAGCTTATAACACAGTTAATACTGAGCTGAAATAGTGAATTTAGCAAGTGTACCCTGCCACGAGCAGATCCGATATCCTATAGACACAGGCAGATGGCAATGTGATTTTATTCTCCGCTTATTGTAAGATAAACAATTGTCTCCTATTTTCCTACTGCACAGATTAAAGAGACCCTGGGCTGGACACTGTCATCTAAAACTCTGAACAGCACCACAATGGGAAGCAATTTTTGCCAATCTTACTAAAAGCCACTGGCATCATCTTCCACAAAGAGAGACTGATGTGCTTGTTGTAACTGAACCACACACAGTTAGAATAGGGGCTATTATTTGACAAGTCTTAAACACGTCGAATCGTTTCAGAACATAGCAGTTTGTGTCAATTATTGAGAATGGTAAATTCTTTTCAGTTTCTTGCTTCCTTATAATACCCATTCTTAAATAATATACTCCTGCACTTTCTTCTTCCATTGTGGTTTACATGAATTACTCTATATAAGCCATCAAAGTGCGCATATACATGTGGAATTTTACTTTTGTTTACTTGCCCACAAAAGTAGTCCTTTGTGGACTGAGGAGTGATGTAATGTAGATCACAGTCCTCAGTCCCGATGAATGGTCGGAGCTTGAAGGCATTTCGCTCGCTCATTCAGAGCAGTTGTATCGGTTTTTTAGTTCCTGGGTGGCTCTGCTCCACCCCCATACTGCCAACTTTTGGTTTCTCCCCCGTACTCTCTTACACTGATTTAAGATCTCAAATCAATCAATCTATCTATGTGAAAATGTCTAACAGTGAAAATTTCACAGAATAGAACTTAAAGTATTTTATAATAATACTACAAAGTATATTAATACTTTAGTATCATGATTGTGGTATATGAGGCTTGCTATTTTGGGGCTCTGATAAAGTAAATTAATGGGTCCTTATGCATAGCTTCTTATTACCTTTAGATCAGGCCTGGGCCCTGGCAGATTGCCCACCCTCCACTTTCTTGACAGGCCTATGATGTGTCTATGTGTGTTTTTTGATTTGGAGTAAAATGTAATATACTGTATTATAGAACAATGTGTTATTGTTTTAAAGCACAGGTCACAAATATGAGTTGTTTGGGGTCTTGTTTTTAAAGTCTACTCTTCTTTACAAGCCTTTTATATCATGTTTTACTAACTTCACAAGACACAGTAGTATATAACCCTACATTGGGATATTGCAGGTCAGACCCTCGCTGTCAATATTATTTTTGCCCTTTAAGCTTCATCACAGGGACTGAGGTCACAGCTTGGTTTTATGCCTGGGGATATGGATAGATTTATAGGAATGCAGTACTCTGTTGAAAACAAAAGATCATCAATAATTTCTTACTTGCTGGATGTCTGCACAATTTAATATAGCTTATAAGAGCGTTCTGACATATCTCATTTTAAAGCCGCTGCATTTTTTTCTCCTATAGGGAGTTCTAGGTCTATTTTAGAAAGCTAGGTAAAATGTCAAGAGTTCTGTTTTAGAATCATCTTGGTCTCTTAATGCTTTAGTAAATATTTTATCCATTGATATTGCCTCTGTCTTTCCGTGGAGCTATGTGTCTCTCTGTGCAGGACCGTAGTTACCTCACATGAAACACTATTAAAAGTTGGATTTTTATACCTTTTACTTATTATTCTCTTATTGGGCATCCTCCACCTGTGCAGGACATACCCTCTAGCTTGGAACCCTTTTAACTTCTGTGAGTAATTAGGACCCAGGTTTGGTAATTCATAATGGCAGGAGGCAAAATGTAACATAACATCAATGTTTGCCGACTCCTGAATTTTCCAGCAATTCTCTTGGTATCCTGATTGAGTCAGCAAATATCCGTGCCCCTATACTGACCATCCAGGCCTGATTATTACACAGAATGGCCAAGCCCCACTTATCCATTGTAAATATATGTTTTTGATGTTCCAGGGTCGAGGTTTCTAGTGTGATTATATCACACCTTCTGCTCCACCACCATGTTCCTGAAGTCCAGTATCCTGCATCATTCCAAAGTTCCATAATTTATGGGACTTTGGTATGATGCAGGATATTGGACTTCAGGAACCATCAGGAATAAGTTATTTATCGTGAATCCATAATTACTCTGGTATTTATGCAAGGCATAGGTTAAATATGAAGTGACTTGTATATTCTCCCACTTTCTTTTTGGGCCACCTTTGACCAACAGTCATGGACAGGGTGGAATGTGACAGGTTCTGGCCCCATAGCAAAATGGTGGAACCCAAGTCATGGACAGAGCCATGTATGATTGGGGATGTGGCTGAGTGAGCCTGTCTTCATGAATAGGGTGAGGGTGACTGCATATATTATACACATACAAGTGACTAGCCTGTATCACAGCAGTTACCTTAACAAATGAGTGCTGGAATCTAAGGAGCAGAATATTTTATCCCTGATGGAAAGGGTCATGTTGTAGTGTTAGTAATATATCACCCCACACAACACTGGTCATGCACATATGTCACTGGGATTAACCACTTTAAAATATTCAGTCCCACATTCACACAGTCTTTATATGACCCTACCAGGTACCCTAAAATACTTCTCAAATATCGAAACCTGCAAAATGTTGTGCACTGGATCAGGTTCATCTTCCATGACTTCCTGTCACTGACACTAAAATCATTCAGACACTAAGGACACTATTTACTAAACTGCAGAAAAGCAAAAATAGAGACGTTGCCCATTGCACTTAAAATATTGAATGTAAGTACAGTATATACAGTTTACTACCCACAGGGAGTATCCAGTGAACTGCTGGCATCGGACACTGTTTCACCAAATGACAAACCATTCCTTTTCTATGTTCTATTCTGGATCAGACACTGAGAGTAGGGGCTGATGGGAAATATCTGTATAATAACAGGAGGTGGGATCCAGACTTCCGATACTGCTGTGTGGGGCAAGTTTTGTTTCCTGCCCCAACGTCTGATATGTGAGGCTTAATGTATCCAAGATGTCAAGGTGATGTGGTTGATTTTTATTGTGAGACAAAGAATAAAGATAAATCTTGTTTTAAAAAGTTTTGCAGAAATCCGATAATTAAAAATGATGATTGATCTTAATTAGGTTACTTAAATAAAACAGTTGCCATCTCCAGGATCACATGAACAGAGGTAGATGTATTTTTAAGCATTGTACCTTTCAATATACAGCAAAACCTAAATAAATCTGTCACATCAAGGAGAAACCCATGCACAAAGTCACAATGAATATTAAAAGGTTAAAGTAAAACTTGTAACTCATTGTCTCTGTTACACTTTATATTGAATTATTCATGCATACCATATACAATGTATAATGATATATAGCTTGACAGTGCACAATATATTATTCTGCTTTGACTTGTTAGACACTTTCATTTAGAATAGCAATTCTTGAATCCACATATCTAAGTCTGCCTGGCTTTTCCAATTACTGTACGAGTAATTTGTATTCCTTTACTTTAATTGAGACACAAATGAAATAGATAGATGTTATTTGAAAGTTTGCATAGTTGTACTTGATAATGACTACACATGTAGGATTTTCTATTGGCGCATAAAACATCAGAGTGCAGAGAGAAATGCCTCCTGCTGCTTCAAACATGCACTGTGATCTTACTGAAGAACTGGATTCAATTGTATGGAGACTTTTATTCTCATATTACACACTGTACTTGGCTGTGTTTAATTTGCTGCTCTAATTATCGAGTGATATTTACACAGTTGCACAAAGCATGCATAAATAAAGGTTGGTATGTTTCTGAACTGCAGCTGTAAACCAATCTCTCCTGCCATCTCCCAGTGCTGCGGCTTCCATGGATTCCAAAGTTCTTACAGCGATGACGGCTGTAGTGATATTTTATTCAGAGACCCTGCTGTCTTATTAGCGGTGCTGCAAATTAAGTAGTATGAAGTAATCTCCTATCGATCTGTCTGTCTGTC
>JABWIB010000025.1:251197-264852 GCA_016617825.1 Platyplectrum ornatum | reverse complement strand
TATACATTTCTTAGTAATCCAATCTGTTTTAGAAACAGATGCCAAAAAGAAAAATGTTATTTTGAGTAAATCCTCCTCATTGAGTTTTGTTAGCCCATGGTCCCTGTAGTTTTCAGGACCATGGTCAGCTCCACACAGAGAACAAGCATTAGAGAGAGCTACGACTACAATTTCATAATATTCAACATTTATATCTAATGGAATATTTAGAAGTATGTTCAAATGTTACAAATACTTACAACAAATGATTGATTCTCTTCTGATACTGTATATTAATGTGCAATCAGGTATCAAGTTTCATCTTAAGGTGGCCATTCACTGGAAGGGTTATCATTTTGGTACGATTTTTGTGAAAAAGTCAATAATTGCAGGCACACCTAGTCCACACACTATGCAGTTATTGTTAATGGATGTTGGGTAAAAAAACAATTCATCTTGTTTTTTATCTATAGTAGAAAAATAGTTTTTTTTTCCACACACTATCCAATAATCGTTTTTAATTGAAAGTTCAGAAGAAAACAAGTTAAACATTGTTAACATTATCTAAAATGTTCACACACATTGCAATATCACCAACGATTATTGCAAATCTTATGTCTGGACATGTAGGCTTAAGAAAAAAATCAACGCCACACACTAAAAATCGTTCCAATTTAAATTATTGTGAAATTGGAACAATAATTGTTCTAGTGAATGACCAGCTTTATTGTACTAACATTAACATTTTTTTTGCTTTGTTTTCATGTAAATACTATGGGTGCAGCAGAACCAGGTAGTAGGGCATGTTGGCACCTGTGGTTCCGCAAATACCAGCATACTCTGGCAGTCATATTAGTATGTTATATGAATCTGAATTATTTCTGAAATAATTTTTTTAAATATACCCCTCAGTTTGTTATAACTACAGGCCATACACCATTTTTATTATGAACTTAACACATATACAGATACTTGTGGATGAGAAAATTGCACCTTGCCTAGTCATTGTATTATTGAAATGGGCTCATGTGGATTATTATATACCCACTTTGCCCCCCTCCCCCATCAGCGAAAATGTTTCANATAGGATTTTCATTTATTATTTAATACTTACATTAAAGATAGTGTACNAAATGTTTTAATTTTATCAAGCGACTGTGGACATCAGTAGATTTTAATTATATGTCTCTACATGTTATATGAGATATTAGAAAGTTATACTGTAAGTGCTGTAAATTTTTATTGGTTAAGTCATTATGAAATGTCATGAGCTCAGCTGAAAGGCCATCACTAAAAGCATCACAAATGAGCTTGTACAACCATTCTCTGATATCTGTGAGTGATGACGGTGTGACGGCCATAGCAGAGTTTTGCATATTCTGCTGATCCAAACAAGGTGTTAATGGTGTATGTGAGTTATTGAAATTCACATTGTTCTAATGATGTTATCTCTGCGCATGTAAATATTGGTCCTTGCATTTATTTAAAAGATATCATCAAGTAACTGTAATTATAAATCCACTAAAGACCTGCTTATTACAAGCTTCTAGCACCGACACTTGTTCATTAGTTACTGATCAATAGAAATTAATTCCAGCATGTTATTTGTCACCTGGTCCATCAAGAACTGTCCTTACGTATTATTCTCCCTGATCCCTTGAACCTGAATGTTTTTTTTTTACTTGTTTCCATTTTCTTTCTTCCCGCATCATTGATTGGATGATCGTTGTAGCAATGCCTAGTTTGACTGTGTGCCATCAAGCTATATCTTATGTGCTTTTCTGTAAGATAATTTTTTAATTCAGTAATTTTCATTAATTTTACAAACAGAAAGTACAAAAGAAAACAAAACAGGTGAAACTATCGCAGATGGATCCGCCCGAGATAAATAATTCCTAATTCCCACCCGTACTGCTAGCACAAGGAAGAAAAAAGACAATGGGGTATATTTACTAAGCGGTGAGATTGCAGGGAGATTGGAAAGTGGGCATGTTGCCCATAGCAACCAATCAGATTCAAGTTCTCAGTTTTATTTTAAACTCTGGAGAATGTGAACTCAAATCTGATTGGTTGTTATGGGCAACATCCCCACTTTTCAGTCTCACTACAATCTCACCGCTTAGTAAATATACCCCAATGAATTATAAAGAAAATATACAGTATACACAGAAGCACCAGTGTGAGCTCAAAGGCTATAACAGACAATCTCAAGAAAAATGTACATGGTGCAACCAAGAGGGGTAGAGGCAATAGGGGAATACACTATATGAGGACTGTATTAGTCAAGGAAGCTAAACTTCAGGATAACTCCCATGAAGAGGTAGACAGGGTAAGAAAAAAGCTAATACAATGGCTAGCTCAGCGAGACAGTTAGTAAAGAGGGAAAGCACAGTGTAATGCAAACAAGGATGTCAATAACTAGGGGTCAAATTTAGATTTTTACACTATCATGACTTACTCCCATGGGTAAAACCATGTTGAATTGCAGGGGAGGTAAAATGAATGTTAGTGTGTGCATGCAGGGAGAATACTTTATTGTTGCATGTTGCACACAGATACTGACCAGTGTTACTGTTACACTGTCATTACACTTGAGCTAGGAAACATCATCTCTCACCTGTAATACTGATTGCAACTAATTTATTTTACCTCCCCTGCAATTCAACATGGTTTTACCCATGAGAGTGTAAGCCATGAGAATGGAAAGATCTGAATTAGGCCCTAGGAGCGCAGAGCACAGACTCACACCAAGAAGAAAAAGATGCTGGAGCGATTTGAATTCAAAATTTCTCAACAATATTTATTCAAAATTATTATCTAAAAAGATATATTCAATACATAATATAAAAACAACTGCACACACACTGTAGGCTATAATGGCACTATAGATAGACTGAACTTATAGTATATTCCTGAATACAGTCAGATGATGAATATTACCAGGGCCAGATTAAAGACCACATGGACCTGGGGCTGAACATTTTCGAGGGCCCATTGCAGTGAGTAGGACCAGGGTCGTGAGAGGTGGTATGTGGGCCCATTCATTATACTTCTTTAAACTGTACCCTCTTTTATCACACTTAGTTCATGGCACTGTTGTGCTGCTGTGCTGTGAAAGAATGGACGTTTCACATTTATCCTCATGCATTTCAATGTGAGGTCTGAAGATTGACTGTATGTGTGGGCCTTTTTCAGATGGGGGCCTGGGGCTATAGTCCCATTCGCTCCATTGTTAATCTGGCCCTGAATAGTACATGCTCACCACTATTGTATTAATTGAAGGTTTTAGTTGAGGAATAAAGGTGCCCTTCTTTCCATAGATCCAGAAGCAAAGGCTGTAATGTCGCTCCAGCCGTCCCAACGGTATTTATCGTAATTCGCTAGATTCCAGCAAATAGATGTTGTTCCTATGGGTCGGTGTAACTTGCTATGGTTTTCCGTGACCTCAATAGCAATTGCTCATAGACCATAGGTCTCATCTGCTTGTGGCTTCTGCTGATTCCCTGGTGGGTTTAATGGATGTCAGCCAGGCGCCAGCTAGATTATTCCTCCGGCAGTGAAGGTATTTAGCGTGTTGCACAATGTGAGCTCCAGCAGCATGTTACTGTGAGCTCTACCTCCCACTCCTACCTACCTTACTTCACTTGGTATATAGAGTGTGCAGCAATTGTATCTTTTTCTTTTTGTTTTAAATGGACCAAGTTGCCCTAATTGTGAGCTGCTCAGAGTTCAAATTATCAGCTTGCATTGAGGGAAATACTGCTTTAGGTTTTGAGTTTTGAGGACGATTCTGCGCCATCCAGGACCGGGATATAAGGACTTTGGCTAAAGTAGTTAGGTTAAATACATACAGGGGGTAGGGGTATTATATAATTCCTACATGGAAATTCCAAACAGGGCAATAAAGGGGTCCAGGTGAGGAAGTTCCTCTGCAGTGGTATGGACACATATGAACCCAAAACTGCTAGATCAGGAGAAATCCACAGGAGATGAAAAAGTCAGCTTGCAGAGCTCCACATTTAGGACGGTTTGCAGAGGAGTGTATATCCGTATTTTCATGACTAACAGTGTATAGTAGACATGCAAGAAAAAAAAAATCTGCAGGAAACGCAGATAAGCTGTGGCATCTTTATCGCATCCAATCATGTGGGACCACATATCCTCATATAGAGGACCAAAATCGGGCTTCCCATTTAGTCCGTGATTCCTCCAATGCAATAAAGGGGAGTTCATATTAGAGAAGGGCATGTCTTGCAAAATGCAAAACTTTCAGAGGATAAAACAGTAGAACAATTTATAAACTTACGGCTAACCTAAATCTTAAAACTAGAATGTAAATAGGTCTATAGGTGCCAAATGGCTCGTATGTGCCATCAAATGCTATGTCTCCATAGCTCAAAGTGGGAATTTATAAGTGGGAGTATGCAGGTGGATAACCCACTCCGAACAATGTATGTTTCTAATGTATGGGGCATGTGGCTCTTATCTGCCGTCACTTTCTATGTTCCTATGTGATGGGATTAAGAACTACTGACATATCACATTATAGGAAATGGTGTCAGCTGTGTGCACTGTTAAATGAAATAAATGAGATGCAGCGTTAGTCTAATTTCCGCAAACACACAGCACAGAACATTTAGTAAGATAAAAACAATCTCTGGCGCGCAACAATAATTGTGTGTTCTGTGTTTGCTTAGCTCTCTCTCTCTGCCTAGGAAAGAAGTATGCATTTTATGAGTAATGTCTGTCATTATGTCAGTGACGACATTAGAATGTCCCTGAGGAACATGTCTTAGAATATTCTATGCTTATACTACAGAAATGCCGATCACATTTTATTGCATGTTTAAGTTGTTCTTCATGTTTTAATGTACATAGATGTTAAGTTCTAGTTAATAATACACATCTTTGCCTTGTCCACTTACTGACTACAAGATAAGTCTGGTCTAGTAAACACAAGGTGCAATATAGTGTTGAGACGTGTGTTTCTGAGGGCTATTTATTCATTCATAAGTGTAGAGTTGCTTTGCCATGATAACTATTGTCATCGTTAGTAAGCATTGGGCAGGTGCCAACCCAGTGACAAACGCAGGTTTTCTTAAGGTGATTTTCCAAATGCTTGGAATGCATGCAGAGTATAGTACATATTGGGTTCATTAAGTGTCAGGGTAAAAACCTGTATTAACATGTTACCATAAACACTGCCACAATTTGTTGTAATGGTTCCTGTATCCAGGGGAGGGGAGATGTGCGCGATGAATCATGTAAAGTGGGAATGGATTTGCTGGGTTCAGAGAGACAGGTTAGTAAGAAGGGGAGGTTACAGTTAGGCTTCAGGGAGGGTATAGATTGTAGAAGGGGAGAGTTAGGGTTAGGCTGCGGGGAAGGAAAGGTTAGGGTTAGGCTGCGTGGAGAGGATGGAGCATAGAAAGGGAGGATACGGTTAGGCTTCAGGGAGGGTATAGATTGTAGGAGGGAAGAGTTGGGGTTAAGCTGTGGGGTAGGAAAGTTTAGGGTTAGGCTGTGTGGAGAGCATGGTGCATAGAATGGGAGGTTACGGATAGGCTTCAGGGAGGGTATAGATTGTAGAAGGGAAAAGTTAGGGTTAGGATGCGGGGAAGAAAAGGTTAGGGTTAGGCTGTGTGGAGAGCATGGTGCATAGAAGGGGAGGTTACGGATATGCTTCAGGGAGGGTATAGATTGTAGAAGGGAAAAGTTAGGGTTAGGATGCGGGGAAGAAAAGGTTAGGGTTAGGCTGTGTGGAGAGCATGGTGCATAGAAGGGGAGGTTACGGATATGCTTCAGGGAGGGTATAGATTGTAGAAGGGGAGAGTTAGGATTAGGCTGTGGGGAAGAAAGATTAGGGTTAGGCTGTGTGGAGAGCATGGTGCATAGAAGGGGAGGTTACGGTTAGGTTTCAGGGAAGGTATAGATTGTAGAAGGGGAGAGTTAGGGTTAGGGTTAGGCTGTGGGGAAGGAAAGGTTAGGGTTGGGCTGCAGGGGAGGAAGGGTTTGGGTTTGGCAGATGTTTATAGTTTCATAGAACAGCCCAATCGCAACAGTCCTTATGTATTGTACTACAAGTAATGCCGGAGCAGAAAACTTAAGGTAGGAGTTTTCATGTGTATTGTCGTACACACGGGAGGAGTCGTCTCCTACCATACACATGGGAATCTGCATGGTGCAACTTTTTGGATGCATAATGCCGCAGGTTAGGCATTTGTTATCTGAGAGCAGAACTTGCAGTAGCCTGGATCCGTTACTATATTTGCCATTAGGAAAGAGTAAGAACTAGAACATCATGTATGCAGCTAGCTACTTCTTGAAGGTAACAAATGTGCCAAAAGAATTCAAAATAGATGAGTTTTTATATGTTCTGCTTTTCTTGTTATGAAGATCTGTTTAATATTCATAATCCTAATTTTTGCTGTGCAGATAAAATGACTCAACATGTCAGCGAGAACAACCTGCTTAAATTAAATACCGGAATGAGTGACGTTTATTGGTTCGTGCTTGACAGATTTGGTTCGCACAGTGAATCACAGTGTAAAAGTTTGACAAATGATGCCGTTCAGACTTCTAAATAATATTTACAAATAATCATTTTTTTGGTTAGGAAAGATGCAAGTCATGTGATCTTCTTTTGAAAACTTTATTAATATTCATCTTTTAATGCAAAAAAAAAAAATATCTACAAAGTTTTATTTTGTAACTTCCAGAATATAATTAGACATCAGTTTACATGTTTAAGGAAGGAACAAAATAGCACAGTATGGCATTGATTTGGAATATGCTGACAGCTTCGTAGCTCAAGAAAAGTTTTAGGGGTATATTTACTAAGTGGTGAGATTGCAGTGAGATTGGAAAGTGGGGATGTTGCCCGTAGCAACCAATCAGATTCAAGCTCTCAGTTTCATATTACACACTGGAGTATGTGAACTTGATTCGATTGGTTGCTATGGGCAACATCCCCACGTTTCAATCTCCCTGCAATCTCACCGCTTAGTAAATTTAGGCCTTAGGGATTGTTCATAACTACTTGGTGTTAATGTAGTTGTCAATTAAAAACACTTGAAATCCCCACTGGATCTGACCAGAGCTGGAAGTGGGGGTGTATACAGGGGTGCCATACCGGCATTTCTCCAACTGATGTAATTGAAAAACTACAAATCTCCATTGCTTTCTATTATATTCAGTGTTTCCATACCCCTATCTCTCAATGTCCATACCCCCACCTCTGAATGTCCATATCCCCACCTCTGAATGTCCATACCCCCACCTCTGAATGTCCATATCTCCACCTCTGAATGTCCATACCCCCACCTCTGAATGTCCATATCCCCACCTCTAAATGTCCATACCCCCACCTCTGAATGTCCATACTGCCACTTCTGAATGTCCATATCCCCACCTCTGAATGTCCATACCCCCACATCTGAATGTCCATATCCCCACCTCTGAATGTCCATACCCCCACCTCTAAATGTCCATACCCCCACCTCTGAATGTCCATACCTCCACATCTGAATGTCCATACTGCCACTTCTAAATTTCCGCTTTGACCTCTGATCCACACTGTATTCAATTGTATACTTTTCCGTGCCCAAATAACTGTGATTTGAAATGTGCATAACCACTAAAAAGGGAATCATTACAGGTCTGAATAATGTTTCCTTTATCCACTGGCAGTAAGGGGCAGTATGCGTAATGGTAGTACCAATCCCAGCCCTGGTGCAGCCCTAATCCCATCCTGGCTCTGCCCTTTGCTGCACCATACAGGGCAAAATAAAAATCAATGAGAATGGGAGGAAGGTGGTATACATAGTACTGTAAAGCCTTTGTACTGTACTGCTTTGTGTAGGCATTCATTTTAATTATAGTTGTTGTGGAAAGTTTAAGATAGCATACTGCATACTGCAACTTTCTAGATGCGGAATTCTGTTCATGTTCATGGTTTCTTTTATATACCAAATAATAAATATATTCATAATGCATTGCAAATACTCTTGTATTAGCCCTACTAATAATGACTGTCTGACATTTTTTATAGCAATATTAAATAAATATGTACTGTACTGCTCGCAGCATAGTGTGGAGAGTGACAAAATCATGGGGTATCACCCATAATCCCATTATCCCACTTAAGGTAGTACTATGGAATAAGTGCTTCCAATTGTGCAAATAATTATCAGTTAGTTGTTTCTTCCATTTTCTTTGTTTAAGTTCTGGTTCACGCCTTTATATTGATAGTGACCTTTTACTGAGTGTTATACATCCATGGATTGAAAAGACTTGACATCGAAAAGAAATAATTTACATCTAGAAGCAACACAATAAAGAAAAGCAATAATGTAAAATCATCCCCTGCAAAGAGGGGAAATCTATACTAGCAATTATGTTGTATATATCATATAAGGAAAGACCAGCAAGTTTCTGTGTGGACACATCATCAACACTAGCCATTTTTTTTTATTTACTAAGCGCCTAGATTGCACTGATTTTGTTCTCACCAGCATTTTGCCAATGATTCGTAAGTTGTAACATGAGGGAGAAAGGTTTTGAGAATTTACGTAAGTCTAGCAGAACAAAAACTACTACTAAATTACAAACATGTGTTTATGTAAAATATTTGAATATTATTCCACTCCGAAATCTATTTAACCATGTTCACAGTAATATTAGTAAAATGAAACTATTTGCTGTTTTTCGCTATGGCTGGCAATCAGGAAGTGTGTGGGTTTTAAATAGGTGTCAATTTCACCTCTAGCGGGTTGTGAACTCACCCTAATTTGCATACATCTTGACACCAACAGCTCGACGGAGAGATAAAATCGCTTACCAATCTCGACTAACAGTGAATTCATCATCTCGAAGGGTCACAGCACCATTTCAGGTGACAGAGGATGTCTGGATTGTGTTTGACAGAATAGGGTTCATTGGTCTACATCTGTTTTATGAGCATATACAGCACAACAAAACAACCAAACATCAAAATATGGACCACTCACTTCGGGCAGAAAACAAAACGTATATATTTTCATTGGATAACGGCTGTTAGAGTCTTTATATTAAATGCAGACTTAAGACAAGGGGGACTTCCAGAGAAGATTGGAGTAATTCACAATCTGACTTTCTCATTTAGCTAATACACAGTATAGGTGTAGTCTACTTATGTGTACTGGCGATTCAGGTTTAAACCTGAACTTAGGTNGACCCCAGCTATCTATGTAACATTCATAAAATAAAATTCTTTTAAACATTTTAAATACTTGGTTTCTTTTCACAAAAAATGATTGATGAAATATAATATATCCTTATTAGATTACCTATACTGGCATGTCTTCTTGTTTAGCTGTATGGAGATTAGGGATAAGGACATGTCCTACATATATTNATTTTCTTCTCCAGATACTCATATCGCCATTCTTTAAATTACAACCTACAAAGTTTGAGAAAGCTTCTGAAGTGTCATAAGAGAAATATATAGTTCTATGCACATTGGGCCATCCAGAATGAATTACTTTACAAGACAACATAAATAATCTCTCTGGTCTTCTGCTCGCTGCCTAGGGAAGTGTAGGACATAAATTGATAGAGAAAAATAACCAAGGAAACTAAAGTTAAAAAAAAGAATGAATCTAAGTAAAAAGAAAATCAATTGCAGCAAGTAATAATAGGATACATCACACAAAGAAAAAGAGGTATCATAGCTGGATGGTAGCCCAGGAGAACCATATAGGAACAGAGTATATAGATGACTAAGGACCTGAGCTTGAGATTCAAGTCTTATGCTTAGGCATCATCAATGTCCATACATAACAAAGTTATGATTCGTTTTTTTTTTATTTAGCTAGAAATAGATCAGAATAGAAACATCTACAGCATATGTAAGCAAAATATTCAGCAGCACCCCAATAAGAGCGTCGCCGCACCCCATGGCGCCTAGGCACACAGTTTTGGAACCACTGTCATAGGCAAAGTATGATGGCACTTGTAGTGCCATAGACACCTGTTGTGTATTTTACATACTGGACAATGCGAGCTTCAATCTGATTGGTTGCTATGGGCAACATATCCACTTTCCAATCTCCCTGCAATCTCCCTGCTTAGTAAATTTAGGCCGTAGTGTCTCATCCCTACTTTGGCTAACGTGCAAAATTGAGCATCTAGTCAGGCCAAAAAAGGAAATAAGGACTTGTTTAATCCCCCCACCATTCCTCCTGGCAGATCTAGGCCTTAATTTGTACCCTCTATAATATACATATGATCAGAGACAGAACCCAGATTGCTTAAAACAAGAGCTGTATAAGAGCTTTAAATGTACTAATATTGGACATTTTACATTATATTGATGTTATTTATATTACTAAAAAGCTTTATTGTATATTACTGATCTTCATGGCTGCTGAGAGGGGAGGAGGAGAGGGTACAAATTAGACTGGGGGAGGGCAAATTGGTGCTGATGTTTTTGGCCTGACTGACATTGACTGACTACCAATGGTAGAAGCAGAGGAATTTCAGAGGTTAATAATGTATGCTTAAGTTAATTAAAGGAATAGGTAGAGGGTTGGACAGCTGGAGACAGACAATATGAGAAATTGGAAGCCTGGAGACACATCCCTTTACTGGCTTATCATTAATAATGAGCTTAGAACCAAGAAGTTGTTGTATTGGGGCTCAGAATTCCTATTCAGGTGGCCCTGACCTTAGATATAAAACATAATCATCCTTACAATCCTCCAGATATCAATATAAGTATAATATGTTCAATGTTACTTATCATATCAGTCATTAACATTCCCTGGCCATCTGCATTGCTAATGGCTGCTTATCATGAAACATTCATTTTATGAAAATATGTATCACTAATTCATTATTTGTCTACTTTATTGTGAATAAAATGATTCCCCACTGAAAAAGGTGAATTCTATAACCAGACGTTACCCTACAGCAAAGGCCAAGCAGAGACCAGAACAAGGTGGACACTCCTTACCCCCACATAAAATGCAACTGTCATAGGAGTATGCTGGACATGCAATGGGGACAATATGTCCTAAATTGGGGAGGGGAAGGGTAGCTGAACATAGTAAATATACAGTAATGTTGTGTTCTCATAAATACGTAGTACAAGTATGTACAATTTCCACCAAAATATTTGCACAAACAATGCAAACACATGTTACTTGCTGGTATTATTAGTTCTTAACCGGCCCATTGGTTGTAAAACACTCCAGGGTCTATATTTACTAAGCAGAGAGATTACAGAGAGATTATTTTCATATTCAAGATCACATTCGCCAGTTTTTAAATTGAAACCGAGATATTGCATCTGATTGGTTGCTATGGGCAACATACCCACTTTTCAATCTCCTTGCTTAGTAAATATAGGCCCAAATCTTGGAGTGGTCCAGTTACTGTCGTGTGCCAATAAATAGCCAGAAATACTACTACTGTTTCCCTTTTACTTGGGGAGGCTTCAATACACTTGTCATGGCATTTTTTTCCCACAACTGAACTTTAGAAGTGAATTCTGCTTCCGACTGTTCCTAATATAACGTCTCCTGAATTGCTATTCATATGCAAAGTCCTCTGTCAGAATCACAGCTTTTTTTCTGGTGTGTGATACAATTTTCTGTCAGAAGACGGCTCAATACAAAGGTCACCCCATCAAAACAGTTTTCCCTCAGTGGTGAGCATATTACTGGAAAAGTCATTTCACAATGCGGCCTCTTATTGTATTTGTGTTTTTCCGGCGATCAGACAGCTTGTGATTGCAATTTTGTCTCTAATGAGCAGAGTTTAAGCTATTTTATTCTCTCTGGAGGGATATATGAGGCTCGGGGAGTACTGGTGACAAGTCATTTTCTCCTATAGATTCCCCTGTAATAGGCTTTATATTACAGTGGCATTGTTCATCCTGGATGCTATTCCTCGTCATATTTATGTACATGTTATTGTTTGCTTGTTGAGGTAGTGCAGCTTCAGTGACTACTCGGCTATTTGATGTATCTGATGATTACTTGTATAATGTGCCAGGTTTCATCATTCAGTGTTAGCTGTGCACCCATTGCATATAAAGGAATCTCAAGGTAATATAAATAGGAAAAGACTTAGGTAGTAATAGTCATTGGCTGTGCAATTGTATCAACCAGACCATTCAGCCCATGGATCATTTTTTCTCTATATAGACCAATGTTAGTGGATGGGGATTTCAAGTTTAAATACTGTCAGTAAGAAGGCTGCATAGGAGGAAGAACTTGAGCATTGCCCCCACCTGGTGCACATAAAAACTGGGGCCGAACTGCGCAAGGCAGCTTTTTTGCACATACAGGATCGGATATGTACTATTTAAGTTATGAACGTAAAGTTACACCTGGGCAAAACCATAATGAATTGCAGGGGAGGTAAAATGAATGTTAGTGTTGCATGCAGGGAGAATATGTTATTTTTGCATTTTGCAAGGTCATCCACAAGGTCATCCACAAGGTAACTTTATCTAGAAATAGATTGGGAATCGTTCCCCTGAAGATCTGCAAACATTAAGATCTCCCAAAAATCAAAGATCACAGACTGTTTTAAAGGATTCTGCACACACTTCACAGATGACTTCATTTTGTGATAATGGACGTTTTCAGAGCAAAACGAAATTTTTTATATTTACAAAAGCGGGATTGGAATGGAAAAGTCATTTTCCATGCCAGTAATACTATTCCAGTAACACTATCACATTCATCTTTATGAATCCTGGAAGCAGAGTTTCCCACACCACTCAGAGCATTCATATATACACCCTCTTTCTGTTCTTAGTGCTTGTACAGAAAGAGGGGTATACAACAGAAAGAAGAAGTGTTATATAAGAATAATCCCTCTATCTGTCCTCTTCCTGTATTATAACTCTCTTTCTCTCCATTGTATATAACTCTTCTATCTGGCCATTCTTATATATATATATATATATATATATATATATATATATATATAAATATATATATATATATATATATATATATATTCTTTTCACATTCCCACCTCTTTTCTCTCTACTCACTAATGGCAGCTGCCAGTCACAGTAATATGCAAGGACTGTCTGGGACAGCAAGGTAGTAGTGATGTCACTGTCACTGTAGGTGTTCAGGGACAGCCAGCAAGTATGGACAGGACAGACTAAACTACTACCAGTGTCCAGGGTACATGAAGGGGGCTCACGTGTCTGCATCACTTCTGCGCTGCGGACTGGATGACAGAATAGACGCTGTCACATGAGCGCCCTGAGGCGTGGAGGAGACTAGCCCTGACAGTACACTGATACTGATGTGCTCCTGCACAGTGCACAACATCTCTCCATTCCTGTTGACTGCTTGACTGGTTTTTGGCACCCAGGCCGCCCGGTCAGTATATATATATATATATATATATATATATAATTTATGGGCTGTTACTTATGGGCCACTGCTTTGGGCTTGCCCCCCCGGCCAAGATTTGCCAGCCTGCCCCTGGCGCCATAGGCGAGACATAGCCTGTCCAGAGCGAGCGACAGGTTGATGTCATGTCACGGCAGAGCGTGATGATGGGGGGAATTCACTAACTGACGATTTCTGCTGAGATATCATATCGTCAGCATTCGTCAGTGATCTGAAATCGTCAGTGAATGGTGATGTATAGTATTCAGTAAGTGA
>JABWIB010000025.1:220493-242195 GCA_016617825.1 Platyplectrum ornatum | reverse complement strand
AATATATATATATATATATATATATATATATATATATATATACACACATATACATTAAAAAAAAAAACCCCACATACATGCAAGGCCAAGTGAACAACGGGAAATTTCACCCCCAGGCCTCTATTGTCAAAAAGACCTATAGTACTGAAACTAGTGATATCAGTGTGATGAAGGAGAATAGTAATAATAACAATAATAACAATAATAATAATAGTAATAGTAAAAATAATGTCATAACAAAGTAGACAATATTTAACTGACCAACACACAGCAGTGGTCATCCCCACATATCAGTCTCCTCTTGGGCCTTTCATAATTTTCAGTCCCAGGCCCATGTGGCTCTTAATCCGGCCCTGCATATTTTGTATATACGTCATTATATTTGTTTGGTTCCTCCAAAGTGACTCCCTCCTTACTGTACTATTGATATACCTCCCCCCACCCACGCTCCTTCCTGCCAATGGAATTCGCGTAAGTTCCGAAAGTCTGGATCATGAGGAGTACGAGGAAAACCATGCTTCTGATACGGTCATCCCGTAGGCAGTATAGTAAACATTAGTGATCGGGTCTGCTGGGCAACTCCTGCAAAAGTTTATATTTGTCCCTGCAGCCAAAAGTAGTGGTATCCGTTGATCAACTTAGAACTATATTTCAAGATTTGCTGACATTTTGCTTTTGCTACTCGGTAAGTATAAAGATAGCAGCATGGAGCATGAGTGTGTTATTTATGAAAATCACATCCAAAGCTCCATCGCTGTACATCTCTATTCATAGAGGACTAGATCCACGTCTCCATTCAAACTTCGTTCTGTGCGTGCGAGTGGGAGAGGGTAGTGAACTCCCCTGTCATTCCCCTTCTGTGCGGGGATAGCATGGATTAGCATTACTTACGTTGCTACAGGTCCTCCAAACCCTTCCCATTTAGGCCAATTTAGGTGGAAGAGGGCGCAGGACCGGCCCAGCAGATGGTTTCCTTATTGCATGGAAAATTGTTCCATATGTAAGGAGATTTGTCATCTTACAACTGGTGCGCTCATGCATGCCGCCTCAAAATTCACCCAGCATCACGCGCGGTTTGCGGATGTCGGGTGGAATATGGGGACCTAGATCCGGTCCAGGGTTACTAAGGATGGGTGGGATTTAATGTCATCATATCCTCAACATAAATAGCAATGATCGGGCTGGAATTTTTTTTCAAATGCAGAAATATGGATTGGAATGAATGCTTTGAGGTTTTGAAGTTTTCTCCAGATATCCCGCTTATTTTTTCAGTCACACATACTTCCCGCTGATTGTCCTTTGCAGGTTTTTTTTCCCGGATCGCGTTCAGTTCCTGTAAGCATAGAATAAAAATTGTCCAGTGCGGCCTCAGCAGTGTTCTATTATCCTCTTTTAGACTGGGGAAATAGTTCAATGTAGGGAGATGTTGAAACAAAAAGTAAGATAACATTTATGTATTTATAGAGTAAAGGCATAAGTTCAGATTCAATAACACTGCACTGGGGAACAGCGTAAATGTATAAAACTATTTGCTTAGCTTCTATCCCAACTAGATTATTTTTTTTACACAGTAACAACAAGAAACTGGTTTAGTTTCTATGGCAACCTGAATGCCTCCTCCATTGTTTCAGTCTTTTAACTCGGAATCACATGGGTCCTGTATGCTCAGCCAGTAATCGTATAGGACAATATGGAGAAGCGGAATATGGAGAAGAAATGAAGGATTTACTGGGGGATTCAGTACACACTAAGGTGTTGTAAATGTATGAAAATGCTTTCCTATGGACTGTTAGAAAATGATTTTCAGTGTTTCACTGGGTAAATGAATTTATTAAAATTGTAAAACATAAAAGTACCCTAACTAAAACTTATATTGATAATTTATAATCAGTACTTTTCTCAACTCCTTTACATATTTCCCAATTGTCCTGATTCTAGTGGGGAACTGGGAGACTATTTTTTTTTCCATGTTAGGAGCTGTATATCATCAGTTAAATCTCAGCAGAAGGTAGTCTGATAAACAGCACAATTTTCCACTAGGTAAAGGTCCCAATATTAGTGCTGCCACGCATCTCTCTTCATCTCTCCTGGCTGGCACATTAACAGGCCATCCTTAAAGGGAGGTTTTTGGTGTATATATATATATATATATATATATACATACAAACACACAAAATGGAGTCTGCACATTGGTTTTTAAGCTAATACAATGCAGGTGCTTGAAAGGAAAAAGGGTATTTTACACAAAAACAAACAAGAATCCCCCAAACTATGCTACTTTATATAATAAATAAAATGGCAGAAACGTCCGTCACATACATGTGCACATACATGTTTAGCCTCAAGCCACTTGTTTATATATATATATATATCATGAATTCTCCCTACAAGCAAACACTAACATTTATTTTACCCCCCCTGCAATTAAACATGGTTTTGCCCACTCTTGAAAAATCTTTCGATTGGGACAATTTATCTTATAGTGTATGACCAGCTTTAGTCATGAGTGCCTAAAGATCTAAATCTGGTCCACTGACCTCACTCCCATAGTATACCACAATAATATACACATAATATTACAGTTACACATGAAATGACATTGACACAGTATAAAAACATGTAGACATTACATTACAAAGTACTTGTATACTTGTAAGTATATTTTTTTATCATGTTGCTATTGACATTTGAAAAACTCCTCTATTCTGACATATGTCAGATGTGTAACTGTCACAGACGTCATTGTTACCAAGTTCAAGTCCCACAAAGGTCACATTAATCTTCAACATGACAAAACCTATAAATGTATTTTTTATTTTGCTTGTTCTCTTAACTATTGTATGTATAAGACTGTGAATGGTTTATGAATGGTGTGAATTTGACTAGTAACTGGTGATGTAGCTAGTAGGCATTTTCACAGCCATTAATTAATTTATAGTGTCTTCAATGATAAAAAAAGAACATTTGTAATTCTCTCAGAAGATAATATTCTTGCCATTTAAGTGAGTAACCAGAGTCCATGCTCTGAAGTAACACAAAACCCCTTCTGTCCCTCTCCTTACATTTTCCTGCTTCATTTTTGGTATTTATATAAGTACAGTGTACCCCTACTTCACATTGATTTCTGTCTTTTTAGTTTTTGTATTTAGAAATATAACCACAATATTACATATTAGAGTGTATCTTCTATCACTATGTAATGCAAGACACTATGAAATGCACCCCATGTGGTATGGGAGTCAATGATCCCACTCCCTTGGTTTATTCTTCATCTGAACTATAGCATTGTTGGCACTGCTTTCTCTTGTCATTGTCTTTATTAGGACTGCATTAATTATTTACAAAACTGAGATACCTTAGGTTATATAATAAGAATTTGTAGGAGAAGATTGACTGACTCAACCTTGGTAACAGTAACACAACTATAAGACACAGAAAGACAACATGAAAAGAACCACAAATAAAACAATACTGAAACAATGGGAATTACAGAAAAAAGAAGCCCCACTCTCTATAACGTCTCCCTTAGGCTGGCCATACACCAGTGACATCCATCGCGGGATATCACCGGTACACATGCGATGGCCATGACACCAGGGCCTAAATTCACTAAGCGGAGAGTTTGCTGGAGAATTTGAAAGGTGGTGAAGTTGCCCATAGCAACCAATCAGATTCGAGCTTACATTCTCCGGTATGCAAAATGAAACTGAGAGCTTGAATCTGATTGGTTGCTATGGGCAACTTCACCACCTTTCAAATTCTCCAGCAAACTCTCCGCTTAGTGAATTTAGGCCCAGGTGCGATTTAGCTGAATCTTGCCTGCAGCAGATAACATTCAGCGATGTTATCGTCCTCAATTTCTCTAATGCCCCATCCAGGGCTTGATTTACTCCACTGTGGAAAAAGAAAAGATGTTGCCCATAGCAACCAATGAGATTATAGCTCTCACTTTCCTATTGCATACTAGTGAATGTCAGCTAGAATCTCATTGATTGCTATGGCCAACATCTCCATTTATTGTTTTCTCGCAGTGTAGTAAATGTAACCCCCAATCCCTTCTATAGACTACCCATGAACCCAACACCATCCTTACTAGACCTTTTGCGTATAAAATCCTTATAGGTTTAGACTGCACAAAAAAGGGGCTTAATATCTCTCACTTCATTATGAGGAGCTGCTTTCGTTATTTTTGCAGTAAATTATATGTGGTTGTTTTTAATCCATTTAATAGCAATGAATGCAGTTCCTGGTTTTTATTACGTGTAATTATTTTTGGTAACCCTTGAACTTTAAGTGTTTTAATAAAAAGCTTTTGGTATTAATAGTGTGTTTAGCTGCTAAATTGAAACCTTGCATCATATACTCGATTGCCATTTAAATTATGTTTGCCTCATGGGTACAGAATATTAAACATTTCATTGTGTCCTCGCGCTAACATTACTAAGATATAAATGGCAGTGTATTTTAAAATAATTTCACACCTGCATCTTGTAATGTATTCTGGGTTCAGGCAGCATTGTGCTTTAAAGAGACATCAAATGTCAAGATAATTATATGTAGTTTATGATTTCAGGAGGCAGCTTGATAAATGTTGTATGCATTTCATGTTCCTGCCCATCTATGTGTAATAAAGGCAAATAAAGGGTTGGGGAGATTACATATTTAGCAGAATCTATTACATGTGCATTGGCAATTATTCTTAGGATTCACCCCCCATCCATATATGTTTATGTATAGCTTAATACCTGTTTTAAAAAATGACTAATTCCTTAGATATAGTTCTGTGAGTATGAGTTAAATGAATACCAATGAACCTAGTATATTCTAGGCTTGGCTTATTTTAACATTAACTACACTATAAAAAGAATGGCACTGCTCAGCTATATTTTTGTATGTATGTATATAAATCTTGAGTGTATATATATATATATATATATATATATATATATATATATATATATATATTTATATATATATATATATATATCCGGCTCACATAAGGAGAAATGATACTAAAAAGTGTGTAGCAGTTTGCTTAAATGTCCACTTTTCACCTTCAGGTGAAAACCATAAATACACAAATAATTGTTCCACTAGGCTTGTGGTATCAGCCGCTGCTCCCCTTGGAAAAAGACACCGTTTCCAATCGATGCACAAATTAATCTGGAATAGAAAAACGAGGGGGCGCCCAATAGTGTAACACTGTTTATTCCATAAAAGCCTCAATACTACAGTAAAAAACTGCGTACCAGAGATAAAAACTTTGATGCTTAAAACAAATCTCCTGACGAAGTCCCCTGTGACGTAACGCGTAGAGGTGGAGCAACAACGAGCAGTTTGCAACAGGAGCCGACACCAGTCCTCGTGCACGCTTGAAGAGGAGTAGCGGTGAGAGTCATTGAACCTCCCAGAGTTCGGCCTTGTATGATTTGTTTTAAGCATCAAAGTTTTTATCTCTGGTACGCAGTTTTTTACTGTAGTATTGAGGCTTTTATGGAATAAACAGTGTTACACTATTGGGCGCCCCCTCGTTTTTCTATTCCATATATATATATATATATATATATATATATATATATATATCCATTTGTTCATACTGCATGTATGCACACCAATCAGAATGCATCATGCAGACTAGAGGTGGTCAAACCTGGCCGTGATATTATATTATATGTAATAACTCTGTGTTTGCCTTAATAAGGGAGAATACTTGTTTTGTGTATGCAGATCGCTTACAGCGATTTATAGATGTTTGTCCTGAGATTATACAGCCATTATTGCTACAGGTTACAATTTAATCTGTGAAATGCAATGTAAAGCACAATCATTATAACCATTGCATATCACATGTATAAAGATTGCTTTGCAAAAAGAAGAGTTAAACATAGCAGATAATGACTTCCTTGTATGCAGACGTAAAAGCTGAAGCAGACCTGAAATTAGTGCTTCGATGTGTTATACGGGTTATCTGATAATGTATGATGTAGTATACTGCTGTATATGGTACCAGCAGAGCAGGCTTAATAAAATCTTTTCCACTGTATGAAGATCAAACAAGGTACACTGCAGACATAACAGACTTCATTCCATTTCTATTAGCCTTCCATAAATGTATGCACTCTACAGTATAGTATTACAATAAATTCATCATGCAAATTACACATTAAACTAAAGAAAGCTATTTAACTCAATTGTTGAGAAGAATTTCAAAAAAGAATATAACTGAATTATAAAATAACAAAATACTGTTCTAATGCCAAAGGAAAAATGCTAGAATGTGCTTTTGTGCACAGAGATCAACTGTCTAACTCTAATTTCATTATTCTGAGGTCAGCTTAGCAGTCTAACTTAGCTTTTATCCCGCAGTCCCACAAACTTCTCTTGTTACAATCTACATCTACCATCATTACAGACTAAGTCCTAAATTTACTAAACTGTGGGATTGGAAAAGTGGGGATGTTGCCCATAGCAACCAATCGGATTCAAGCGCTCAGTTTTACTTTACATACTGGAGAATGTAAATCTAATTGGTTGCCATGGACAACATCACCACTCTTCTAATACAGCAGTTTAGTAAATGAAGGCCCAGATGCAGTGAGGAACCCGTATGTTTGAATATAAAACATGGACGGATTGCTTGTGGTCCAAATGCACACACACCATAGCTTCGGATTCCTGTGTACGTAGAGCTAAGGTAATTAGCAGCCAGGTTCAATGCAGTGCTGTCGTCACATGAGTGCTGGCTAGTATTGGCTAGTTTGTCCGGATGTATCACTAATCATAATCCTATATATACTACACTATACTATATATAAGAATGAAGTTGAGTGTTGATTCTCCTAGACATGACCTGTGTTTGGTGCAAATAATCTGACATAAACTGTGTGAATATTAATATTATTTTCCCCCTACTTATATATATTTCCCCCTATGCATAAGTAGCACCCCTGCAATTAAAAATTGTTAGTGTGTGTTAGTTTGGAGTGACTTATTGATGTAGCACAAGTAGCATAGGTTGAAGGTGGTATCCAGTCCCTGGCTGTTCTGTTTAATTGAGGGTCACGAGAAGTGAGCACGGGGCAGCTGATCATTGGGGAGTGCAACTTTTATTGTCCGCTGTCTCACGGATCATTCATGGCAGGGGAGTTGAGTACCGAGGGGCAGCAGGGAAGAGCAGGGGAGTTGAGTACAGAGGGACATGTAGCATGCGTTTGATATGGGGAGAAGTAGCTGAATGGAAGCTTAGAAAATAATAGAAGTGAGTGGAGATTTATAGTTTTTCTATGAAATCAGGGGGGAGAAGTGGCGCTATGGCATACCACCATATAAACCCCCACATTGAGCCCTGAGACAGGATATAAAAATATCTACAGACATGTGATTTGCGTAACTGACTGAGTACTGCAGGATTAATGAAAGGTTTTTTTTTTAATAAATAATTGGTCTGTCTGCAGTTGCATTTAGAACCCTACTCTGGTATATAGGAGGAAATTAATCTGTGTAACTGGTTAATACTTTATTTCTAACTTCCATAAAATGTGTCTTTTTAAAACATTAATCAGTTTTACAGTTTTATTCATGGACTAAGTAAAGTCTATAATTTATGCTTTTACTAATAAAAAATGTCTGGTGTCTGCAAGTAACAGAGAAGATTATTTCAGTGTAAAATTCACCTAACACATAGGTCTCCCCTGGGCTACAGCCATTAACAATAATTTAATTGACTTCTCTTCGCATATTCACATTATACAGATGCTTCTGGGACCCTGATCATTTGCTGGAACAAAAGAATGACACATATAAGTACAAACGCATCTCGCAATAATTCCATCCCGGTGCATTGCAACCCACCTTCTCCTCAATAAATATATTTAATGCTTGGTTGACCCAATTGTCTTTCCAGCATACAAGTTTAGTGGCTGAAAATAGAAGCCAGATTTTCATTTGTGAAAAAAATACTGAAGCAATTACTAAAGTTCAATTTTTGGGCTGTAAAATATAGTCTAGGCAGATGGTTGGACATGCTTATTCTACATGAACAGATCATATTGGTGTCATAAATTATAAGGGCAAATTGTGCAACAATCACTAAGCCTTTTGCAATTACTGGGACCATTACAACGCCAGCGGAAGCCTGGAACCATTGACCTTTCTGTAGAACATTGTTATCATTATATTTGAGCGTCTGCGTCACAAGTTTAACTCTTGACAATAAATTGTAAATGAGAGAATGTATGAAATGCACATTGTATTATTGCTATAAAGAGGAAGTATAGAAAGTATGAAATGGTTGTGAGAAATGAATGTCCTTCATATTTACAATAGAAGGATATAGGGGAGATGTACAGATTTCCTCCATTGCAGCCATTTTCCATTTCTGCCCGGTCCCATATTTCTCTCTTTGCATTCCTCTGAAAGTTTTATACTTTGAGTATCTTAATTAAAATCCTATTGTCAAAAGTGATTGAAGATAGACATAGAATAGAATACTCATAGACCCTTCAACATGACCCATTCCACCACGTACGGAATACATCTCTCCTGAGCTTCCACCTTTCACTTACTTTGTTTTAATTAACTACATGGGGGTATATTTACTAAGCAGTGTGTCTTAAAATTTGCTGTGTCGTGGCGTGTTTAAGTGCGAGAGGGTAGTTTCAGCATTTACTATTGGTCGAGAGGTTTAAAACATGTAAAGTACAATCTCGCCCAAACAAACACGCTCGCGACCTCATCACAGAAGTTGGCCAAATCTAGCTGATTCAAATAGAGGTGCCTTTCACAGGCGCATTTCAAATTCTACCTTTTTTTCTACCTAATCTCACCGCTTAGCAAATACACTTAAAACTCTTACAAACACGCAGCAAACTTGCAGAACCACACATTCTCGCAGCTTAGTAAATATATCCCATGATGTTTAAAAAGTATTTTCTTTTTAACACGTGTGGCTTCCATAGTAACTAATTGTTGGAATAAGTCATGTTTGAGGGTGTGACTCACCCTCTGTCATCTTCTGACTATAGCTGTCACTGTATGTCAGATATTATTGTTGACAGCTGGAAGCTATGAGAGCCTATACAACTGTGTGTAGGCTAAATTTGTATTAAAATAAAAATAATTGGAAATTAGAAATTAACAATACCTTTTCGGCCTATACATAATACACATACGCAAATTTCTTGTACGGTCTAGAAAAAGAAGCAAGTTTGAAAATTCGGCGGGCTTTGGGCAGGGACTGGCGGAGCTTGGGCATGACTTGGGTTAAGATTGGATGGTTCTGCCTTTGGGTCTGGGTAGCATGCTTTGCATCAGCTGTCCTTATTGTACATTGATTACACTGACTATACCGCTCCATTATTTCCCTTTCTCAACACGTTGTAAAACACAGAAAAGAAGTGGGACTTCACTAACCCAAGTGCTATCAACAGAGGTCTCAAACCAATGACTAAAAAACAACAGCACATGTTCCAAAGGACAAACATTACAGAGATGACCTCTTATTTCTAGTGATGCACATCTACAATCACACCAAAGTATGCATACTCCTTAAACATAGATTTTATTAATCCAAATTACTTATATAAAATATAATTCATCAATTTATCAGCTGATAAATTATGATATATTCCTTGTTATTCACATCCTCCACTTTCGTTGTTTGTTTGTGTAATATAAATCATATTGTTTGGCCATAATTCCCAATATCCATATCCACATCAGAAGTAACGTTGTAGATATCGATTTTAATCTTAGATCCCAGGAACTGGAAAAATTATCTCTATTTTTTATATTTTTTTTACATATCCCGGCTTGTGGAGTTAGAGTTTACTTCTGTCTTTTAACATTGCCGATTATTGCACGTATATAGAGACCTATTTTGCATTCAGAATTTGGTTGCTTTCATTTTTTTGTCCCAACCCATAGGGTTAATGCTTCCCTCTGCCTTTTGTTCATGTCATTATATAACATTGTCCATATGTAAAAACGCTGTTCACGTTCCACACATATATTTAGTATCCATGCGCCACAGAATATAATGCAACATTAGATCAAACGAGAGTCAATAATATCAGTTGGAATTATTGTAACTTGTCCTGTGATTATTTAGTCAATTCACATACATTTGTGGGGGACAAATCCATTTAGCAGCCCAGGATAGCGTAACAGTCCTTTACACATACAGCTATCAATTAATATCCATTTATGAAGGCTGGTTATGAGATATGGGTGTGCTCACCATATTCGTGTTGTTTCTTGTGGTTGCCAATCCATATCTGGGTATGGGTATCTCTTCCAGCAGGCAGAGCTAGCTGCTCCTCAGACTCGCTCGCTATACATTAGTAGCACTCCATTATTGTCCTTGTCAGGGATCTTATGGCAAGTTTAAGAGGATTGTGCACAAAAGCATGGGGGTCTCTAGTGCGCACAGGGTTCCCCCATATACCTACAAGTGCCGTAGCTTCATCATGGGGACGGAGAATCGCGCAATTCAAACACTCCAAGAGCCTCAGATCTGGAGCGTGCTCAGTGGAGCATGCTCAGTGGAAAAGAATGCAGAGAGAGATTAAGAACTATATTTTAGTGAAAAAGTGGAGAAGTTGCCCATAGCAAATAATTAGATTCAAGCGCTAGGTTTCATTTTAGATTGGAGAATGGGAGCTCAAATCTGATTGGTTGCTATGGGCAACATCCCCCCCTTTTCCAATCCCGCAGCTTAGTAAATTTAGGCCCTCATCTTTAAAAGAAAGCTAAGACTAAGATTGCAAAAAAATCATAAACCTCTATTTATGTTATAAGGTTATTTGCAAATGATAGTTATTACATTTTCTGGAAGAATAATATGCTTATATATTATAGTGCTCCTAAACTGTCCGCCTTTTATCTGGAGAATTCAGCTGACAAATGTTATAAACACAGGCTACATAATTCTAGGAAACGCCATTATGCAAAGCACAAAAACAGATAAACAATAGCTAAAGGGAGCAGGTGAAAAGGTTACTTTAATAATGTTTGATATATTTATTATCCGTGTTTCATCATAAAGAAACAGTAGGCAGGCGAATAAGGTTGTGAACTCTCTGTGCCTTATAAAATGGGAATTTAATTTGATTGTTTGGCACCAGAGGATAAGATGACACTTTTTTTGTATTTCTCCAGCAACCAGCCTGTTGAACTGTTGCCAAAGGTACATGAAGTGATGACTCCATTGACAAGTTGTTTGGCAGAGTGACTAATTTCTTTAATAATGAGCAGAATTAAAGTTGGGATAAAGATTCTTTATCATTAGTGAGTAAAAAATGGTTACAAAGAGTGAGATCTAGGAGCTGCTAACTCAGCACAGATTGTCAGAGAACAAGCAGAATCCAATAAATAAAAAACATTAAATGAAAAAAAAAAAGAAAAAGCAGATAAATGTCATATATTTCCAAAGTGTCCCAATTACGGTGGGGCAGTCCTGATTTTTAGATAGTCCTGATAAAGGGAAAAACTAGTGACGATGCATTTACAACATTTTATTTAAACCCATGTGGCAAATGTGGCAAAAAGAAGCAGGGGTTGGGCAAGGCCAGCTCAGGGTTTGGGTGGGATTTATTTGTCCCGTTTTTACCCTGCAAACAGTCTATAAAAAATGCATATAAATGTATGTACCCATCTACCTCACAGCTGTGCTGGCGTGGTTGTGTGGTTTCCCTCCTGCATATCTGGTGGACCTGTCCTGTAATAGCCTCGTTCTTGGATGAGGTCATAGCTTTTCTCCAACAGTTGCTGTCGGTAACCCTCCCACGTAACCCTGCTGTTTTTCTCCTCCATAAACCCTTGCACACCCTGCCCAAACACAATGTTGACAAAATGTTGATCCATGGTTGCAACGCAGCCAAATCCCTCATTGCCAGGCACTGGAAGGACCCTCTGCTACCCTCTCGTGTGGCTTACCTCAATAAGCTCTGGTTCATCTGTCCCCCTCCCCTATGGGAGTCCCCTCCTACCCCCTTCCCCTCCTCTTCCTTCTGTTTTGGTCCCCTCCCCTGTGTCCCCAAACTACCATACCATACTAAGTGCCTGTATTGTACTCAGTGCTTGTACTGTATATTCTGATGCCTGTTATTAAACTCGTTAGCTTCCTGTGGTTCGGCTACAGCACTCTACTTGCAACTTTGTTAATTCAGGGGCACCTCTCCTTCTACATGTGTTCGTAGCGTTTTGAATTTTATTTCATGGCACTGTGCTTTATTCCTGTCATTGTTCTAGTTTGTAAAAATGTTAAATTTAAATAAAGAGAATAAAAAAAATGTGTATAAATATTAGAGGTGGGACAACCATCTCTATCACTGCCCCCATTATTATTTAGGGCTATTAGGGCTGAGTCAGAGTTTGAGTGTAACAGCAAAATCTGGACCAACCATGCTGCATAGTGCTGGGTGAACATTAATTATAATGGTTTTTATTCTCCATAAAGGGAAAATACTTCCCTATTCAATTTGCACAGTTGCAATCCCCCCTCCTTTGCAACTGAACATGGTTTTGCCAAAGAACACAATTCCACCCTTCTTTACTCTCAATCTGGAGCGTATTTGCAGTAAGGCAATGAGCATTTTATGTTCCCTTTCCTCAGAGAATCCATGGCTGTCCTTCAAAGCATTAAATCCTCTCTCAGCTTGACAGTGAGAGCAAAATAAACACCCACCACAAGTATATCTTATAATTCATTCCTTCCTCTTCAGTGTCTTTATGTTGACCTCCCACGTGGTTTGAAGATCATGGGGCTGATCCTGAGTCGCGCATTGCGCCTGAATGTGGGCGCAGTGCGTGCATTTTTTTGCGTTTTTTCGCACTGCGCATGCGTGAAGAACTCTGAATCGCATGCTTATCAGGTGCACATTAGCGTCTCCAGGCCTCTGCGCCTCAGATTTTGGATGTGCAATTAATGGGCGTGCCAGCATATTATAATGAGATTTCGTGGAGTGCCTGTTGTTGCGTTTAGCGCTGCGCATTGCGATTATTAGCCATCTGCGGCTTTTTGCTTGCGGCTGCCTGGGGATGGTGCAACTGGTCTAACTGGTCTATTTCTTATACTTTGCAGATAGTTAGCAATAGTTGTAGGAAGTGTTCCCTGGCCTGTAAACTTGTGTTTTGTGCAGTGCTTGCATCTTTGATGTGTCAACTCTCGTGTAACAGTTTTTATATTGGACAATGTGGACTTTTGTGCACTTTTTATTGACACTAAAACAGTGAAATAATTTACATTACTATTGTTTCCAGCTACCGAGTTCTGTGGGACTGTATAATATAATGTAAATAATTTTTTCTAATGCAAAAAAATTACCAAGACGCAAGTCGGTAAACTACACGCAAGACGCTAAACTGGCCCGGGCGCGCAATGTGCATTTTTAGCGAGCGGCCTATTCACAGTCGCATTTTTTGGCCGAAAAAACGCAGCTCAGGATTAAACGCAATGCGGACGTACGCAGCACCTGCGCCAGCGCAGCGCCGCAACTCAGGATCAGCTCCCATGACATGAGTGGGAATATCTTGTCCTGACATTGAGTCTTCCATGAAACTAAATTACTGAACATAATTCACTCTGTTCCCCTTTAGATTTTCTTGGTTGCCCCATAAGTGGAATGTGGAACGTACCTCTGGGTGGGGAAAAATATCATTACCAGATTGTCATGCAGAAAAAAGCAAATCTTTTATTGATCCACAGTCCAAAGCACTTTCTTTCCACACCGATTCTCTGATGCTAAAAGCACACCTATTATGCTTTTAATGTATGTAGAGATAACCATTTTGCCTTGTATAGGTATCTCATAAAGCCTTGAGCTTTTTATGCTCATGTAGTTGCTGTTGATCTGGTAGTGTGTGCCCTGAGAATTGGAGACACCTCTCATCCAACTCCCATATAAGCTCAAACTAATTTCCAGGAACCATCTTACTAGTGTATCCTTTGAAGGAACTTCACCTTGATGACTTCTTTGAGGGTAGGATAAATAAATGCTTAGTTTTGTCTAGTTCATTTATATGGTGATTGCTCTAACTAGCAACTGATCTTCCATAAACTGATCACATTCTGGCTGTGAACAGAGTGCTGGCAAAACAATGTATTGATTGTCATATAAAAAGGACACCTCTTTGGCCCAGAGGTTTGTATTTGTTTGTAATACAGTTTTGTTTGTGTAGACCTCTAGGTTCTTTACACCAGAAAGCAGGTGAGGCCCAATTAGGTCCTTGTTATCAAACAATGGTCCATGTTTTCCGGGTCTCCATATTTTGAAAGATCCACTGGTTATAGTAATTATATCACCTGGGATTCTCTGAGGAGACCTGAAAAACATGGACAGTTTGTAGATCACAAGGACTGAGTTTGGCTCCTGCCATAAGGGATATAATTCCCAAATTCTTCTGAAGAAAGAGCTAACAAGAAGAGAACTTTCAAACCCATCCAGCATGACACTTCTTTCAAGGGTTTCAACAGACTTCTTCCCAAAGTTGTCAACGCTAGGTTTAAGTCTTATGATCCCACTGGTGGTCTTAAGTTTTACAGGTGTAAAAAATTGTATCACAAGCAAATCTTCTATTTAGTAGATGCTCCGTGCACAGGGCCACTTTAAATACCTTTCATGCCTCTTATTCCAGCTCCCAACCCATTCATACCTCTCCTTTCAGATCATGCACCATTCAAACCTCTTCCTCCAGATCCTACTTCATAATTTCCACAGTGACGTACATAGTGAAAATATATACATAGCATGGGGTAAAGTGTAATGGAATACAATACAATAACAAACATGAACTCATATCTAGCATGGGGGTACAATGCCATAGCATACAGTAACAAATATGGAATAATACAAAGCACAAGGGTACAGAATAATAACCAAGAGGGGAGGAAATTGTATAATGTATTACACTGAAGAAAGACAGGAGGGAGGAGATGGGGGCAGGTTAAGGCAGGAGGGTGGGGGTCCCTGCTCATGAGAGCTTACATGCTATGGGTAGGGTGGACACTACAGAAGACATTGGGATGAGGGGGAGAGAGATTAGGTAGAGGAGGGGTAGGCCAATCTGACATAATGTTTGATAATGTTTTCTTTGTCGGGTTTATGAGAATAGCCACTACATTTTCAATAAAAAAAAATTTTTAAGTACATTTTTGAGCTTTCCTGTAAAGTGAATTAGCTTCTGTTGTCCTATGCAGAATTTAATCCACCACCTTTCCCTGAAATAAGGGGATGAAAAAGTGGGGATGTTACCCGTAGCAAACAATTAGATTTAAGCTTTATTTTGAGTTGCTATTGGCAACATCCCCACATTTCCAGCCCCCCAGTTTACTAAATTCAGGCCCATGTCTTGAAAAGCATACATTTGCCCCAACATTCTAGTATTAACTTGACGTGTATCTACATCCTGCCAGTCTATATTTCACAGAAGTGTTTTTAACTACTTGATGCACTGTACATGTAGACTGATAAAAAGAAAAACATCCTGTGCTGATGTCTGAGGAACGGGCTCCTGGATTCCCATTGACATATTCATATACTTTAATAGTGTTAATGAATCTTTTATAATCTCCCCTTCTTCACTACTGCATAATATTCAGTGTACACACTGAGGGCATTGGAAAAGTCTCATTTTCTGAGATATGCTGAAGTCTCTCTGCTGTACTTTCAATGCTATTAAAATATCATTGGTCCCACGTTCAATTTACCTGCTCTGTGTATTGCGCAGGGGGCTGTCCTGGGCCCTGTGTTGGTATATCACAACAGTTATCACACAATACTTCTACATTATCAGCTGTAAATTCCACATCACAGGCACCACAAATTGTATTATGTCGTTTGCTAGGCCTCTTTCTCCCGGCTGACATATTCAAGGAACTAAGATGAGATTATAGCGCAATGTATTACTTTTTCCCTTTGCTTAAACATTTTATGTACCATATAAAAAGAGATAGAACTTACATTGGACATGTGCTTTTTTATGGTAGGTTCCTTATCTATATTGCTGCTGTATTGCAGTGATCCAACCGCATGCAGCCAGCAATGGACAGCTTAACCTGGAAACAGCATTACACAAACTTGCATACAGTTACCATTGTTTACCATTGTTTGTGAAGTGCCAAAATAGACCACCAGTTCCACACAGCAGACACAATGCTACAACCCACAGACGTATACACCCCCACTTCGAGCCCTGATTATATTAATATAATAATTATATTAATAATATGTTCTCCACTTTAGTGTCTTAATGTTTACCTCCCACGTGGTTTAAAGATCATGACATGAGTGGGAATATCTTGCACTGACATTGAGTCTTCCATAAAACTGAATTACTGAACATAATTCACTCTGTTGCCCTTTAGATTTTCTTGGTTGCACTATGAATGGAATGTGGAACGTACCTCTGGGTGGGGAAAAATATCATTACCAGATTGTCATGCAAACAAAAGGAAATCTTTTATTGATCCACAGCCCAAAGCACCGATTATCTGATAAAAGCACACATATTATGCTTTTAAATGTATGTAAAGATAACTATACTGCTCCTTGTATATGTATCTTATAAAGCCTTGAGCTTTTTATGCTCATGTAGTTGCTGTTGATCTGGTAGAGTGTGCCCTGAGAATTGGAGACACTTCTCGTCCAACTCCCATATAATCTCAAACTAATATCTAGGATCCATTTTACTAGTGTGTCCTTTGAAGGAACGTGACCTTGACGGCTTATTTGTGTACTACATGGGAAAGGAAATTTAACATGAATGAGTAGAGAGGTGATGATTTGGAAGTAAACTCTAAATTAGAGTTTAAAACGAAAGCTGTTAAATATTTGTATGCAAAATCAGTTCCCCCCCCCCCTCATGTGTAAAACAATATTTATTAATTTACACTCTTTATTTTGCAAGATGTTTGTCCAGGTATACATTTACACGTATGTGAGCAGTAACTCAGCCTCTTAGAATCTTTATTTCGGGGGCATAAGCTGCCACTGGTCACTTCATAAAGTGATCACATACAAATTTCCCCAGAAATGCTAAAATCTGCTATACAACCCCAAATCGGTATGTAAATTGAGCTTTTCCCGCTGTCCAATTCTGGGGATACTGTTTACTTACTATTTTGAAGCTCTTCACACGATATTGCTACCACATACGAGGAGAGGAGAGGTATCTGCTGCCAGAGTAAAATGAATGGGTGTTATCATTCCTTCAACTCACTCTCTGACAGGTGGCTCCTGCTGTAATTATAAAAGGAGTTGGAGTCGTGTATTCATTACTCTCAGCCAGGGCCGGCGCGCCCATTAGGCGAACTCAGGCCGTCGCCTAGGGTGGCCGGCCGGGGGAGGGGCGGTAGCGAGGCGGGGGGAGGGGAAATAATTATATTAACTAAAAAAAAAGCGTTAATAAAAAACCAGGAGGGCGGACGGGACCACTCCGCAGCCCTCTGCGGTGGTTACGAAGCGACGTGACATCATCATGTCACGGCGCAACGTGACGTGATGACGTCACGTTGCTACAAAGGGGGCGCGGTGCTAGGTCTGCCTAGGGCGCCCGCAGACCTAGCGCCGGCCCTGCTCTCAGCCATAGTATTGTAGTGAATGGAGCAATTTTTACTACTACTGCTACTACTAATACTAAACAATTCTACTGAATGCCTTTTAAGGTATTTCATATTACAATATTACACTGCATGGTGATAAAGATATGCCATGCTGTGTGAAGGTGAATGTGGACAAATGTGTTCATGATATAAAAATTTAAATAGCATAATATAGGGGCAACAATGGTTTACTCTATACTGAAGCTTATGCATTGTAATGTTGGTTGTACAACACTTTTTGCATAGGCCTGCATGCAGAGAACTTAAGGTATTGTCAATGAACTGTAACTTGCCAACTTTCTTTGTGTACAAGGAGAACACATTAAGAGGTTGTGGAATTTGGAAAGTGTTACTATTGGACCAAGTATCTTATATGGCTATATTTCTGTGATGGGCGTATTTTGTTTAGTAAAAGTACTGCAGTAAATAATTGTGTTGTATAGGCTAAAATGTAAATCTTCTTGGTAACAAATTACAACATCAAATCCCACTAAGGGCTAAATGCAGGAGATACTTTGTGCGTTGGACCACAGTTGCTGTATTGGAGTTTCCCTCTTTTTTCCTTTTGCTTCTTGCGAGTATACGTGGTAATCAATATCAGCTGAGCTTTTTATTATTATTATTATTATTATTATTAACATTTATTTTTAAGGCTCCACAAAAATTTCTTTGCTGTCAAATTGAGTTTTAAGTTAAGAGCTGGGCTTAACAGGCGTATATATAGGGAAATTGCTGAAATACTCATCATGGTTTAATTAGTAAATAAATAAATAAATAAATTAATTGGTTCATTAATTAATATTAAAAAGTACCTAAAAACCCAGTAATGTTCCTTGTTTATAAGAACAAGGTACACCATGGAGTTTTCCAGTAGTAAAAAAAGGCCCCCGCATGTTCTTTTGGTGAAGATCCCTTTATTTAATTTATCCATTCTCACAAGTACTAAAAAAAAGACTCGCTCTGAGCAGGGTCCCAGAACTCTTGCAAGACAATTCACAAGAACTAGTTTAGGCAATATGCAGAAAGTTTTTGCTCTAGCCATTCATCAGTCAGCATGCTGACAGCCATTCACTGACTGCTTGTCTGATTGGTGATTGGCGATCAATCAGGACATTTTTTCTATGTTTGCCGCTCAGCTGGCCCGCTACTGCCCAGAAGTGGTTTACTGCACATGTTCCGGGACCTCATGTACAATGTTGTCTGAGATCCTTTCTCTCAGGTAAATAATAATAAAAAAACAGGAGTCATTTTATTAAATAGAGTTGTAAGTTGTATAGTTCTAAGTTTGTATCCCCTCATCCACTCAGTGCCTTATTGCATATTATAGGTGTGTTTATGTAATTGCAATTGCTATGTGTGTATTTAGCAGTTAATATATGTGTCGCTGTATATGAGAAACTTTCTGACTGTTCTCTGAGCGTCTGTGTATATCAGGGTTGCCAGTTCTCCAGGAGACTGGTATTTCGGGGGTCGCTCCAGGTAAATCTTGCGGATCTGGGGCTTGAGGTATTGATTTAATGAAAATCTTTTTGGCAGGTGTGTGTATACTGTGTATGAACATCTCTCTGTTAATTCCTGTGTGTGTCTGTGTATATACACATTTATCTAGCAGTTAATATATGTGTCGGTGTATAAGAGTGTTTGTGTATATCACCATTTCTCCAGGAGATTCTGGTATTTCGGAGGTCGCTCCAGGTAAATCTTGCGGACCTGGGGTTTCAGGTATTGATCTGACGAAAACCTCTCTGGCAGTTCCTCTGAGTGTCTGTGTATATGAGCACCTTTCTGTTAATTCCTGTGTGTGTCTGTGTATATCAGGGTTGCCAGCGTCTCTATACATGTAAATGTCTATGTACCTTTTAGACCACTTTTTGCCTGTTTTCACTTAACAAATTTCCGCAATTGTATGAAAACAAATTGATCATCACATCAAATCGAACCCATTAAGTGCTAAGCAAAGGAGATTTCATAGAATAGTGTTTTGTGTATCATCATTTTAGAAAGATATTCAGTGTTTTTGAGTCCTTATTCATTTTTCCTTAATGGGCTATTTTATAACAGTTAACGTAAAAGAAGAAAGATCTAAAGATGAATTAGAGATAGATTATCTTTCATCGTGCAGGTCACTGTAGGTTCAACTATTGCTGCCACTCCAAACATATAATCAATAAATGTGTTTATCTTGTTTTCTGCACAAATAATACCAGTGCCATATCACAGCTAGCACAGCCTCCCTGCACTCCCTCGCAGCCGCTTCCATCCATATTGATTTCCACAAGTCTCTGGAAACATAAGTCAGGCTTGCTACCCCAGGTTATTAATGGCAATCCCAATTGTACCTAACTTTCATTTCCTCTGAGTTACATTAATTGCCTGACAGTAGAAAATAAAAAGATTGTATCCCCCCCCCCCCAAACCCTGAACATTGATGCAGGTGTGTGTATGCTAGATATGTTGCTTCTAAAGATATCACAGACAGATGCCAGGAGACTTATAATCAGGTCTCTCGGTAGGAAGAGAAGGCTGTTTTCAAGGTGAAATGCTGTATAGGATCATGCTTATTACCTAGCTGAAGATGTTAGGCCAAAACACAGAATTTCCAGATTAGTTTCTACATTTAATTTAATAGAAAATTTTACAATGGCGGAAAATTATACCGCTTCTTTTACTGTTTAAATAGCTTGTTTCCTTGGGGTTAAAGTGTATTGCCGGCAGTGAAATGTGCTGGTGTTTTTCTGGTATGGTAGATGAAGTAAAAGGTGCTTCGCTTTCTCATTTTCAGCTGTTGCGGCTTTTTCTTTTCATTACCCCAATATTTAATTATTATTATTTTAAATATTTTCAACATGGAGCAGTACACTGGATAACATCAAGAAGTACATAAACAGTTATGGAGTTCAAATCAGCTGAACTGTGTTAGGCACAAAAACAAACAAGTAAAGGTTGGCATACATACATACATGGGGGTATATTTACTAAGCGGTGATTGCAGTGAGATTGAAAAGTGGGCAAGTTGCCCATAGCAACCAATCAGATTCAAGCTCTCAGTTTCATTTTACACTCTGGAGAATGTGAACTCGAATCTGATTGGTTGCCATGGGCAACATCCCCACTTTTCAATCTCACTGCAATCTCACCGCTTAGTAAATATACCCCATAGTGTTTTAACGGTGCAGGTAATGCAGAGGAAAGGGGCTGGGGGAGGATAACAGGTCGAACCATAGGCTTACCAGCCAATTACAGAGATAGACAATATTTAACATTTTATTTAGAAATACGTATTGCCTGATCTGTTCAGAGATGTACTATTTATATTTGAGGGATATTTTTAACCAGTGATAGTTGGGTAATTTTTATTGATTGATGAAAGTAAATTTGATCAGATTGTAACATTGTCACACCAATGACATATTGAGAGGTGTGTTGGTGGATTATAGAACTTGATTTATGAGCATACATGGAATAGATGGCATTCAGAGCACATGATGCATGGTTTGTGCAGGACATAGATTGCGCTATTGATATGTTGAACCCCCTTCTGTGTCTATGAATAGTAAACAGAACAATCAAATGCACCTGAAATGACTCCAGCACTCCAGGTCTGTCTGAGAGGGGTGTGCGTATGTCCTGCAGAGGCCCCATGACGTTTTCATGGTGATGCATGGAAACTTCAGTTGTTATCGATGGAACGCATCTTCTAATTGGGCCGGCACTTTATAATATTTACTCTTGGGCCTATATTTACTAACCTGCGGTAATGGAAAAGTGCAGATGATCAGATTAAAGCTGACATTCTCCAGTATGTAAAATAAAACTTAGAGCTCAGATCTGATTGTTTGCTATGGTCAACACTTTATCATTCCCGCAGCTTTGTAAATATTGGCCCTGGGGGGGAATTCAGTAACTGACGAATCTTCGTTGAAAGTTCGTTTCGTCAGCGTTCGTCAGTGATGAAAATTCGTCAATGACTGGTGATGTATAGTATTCAGTAAGTGACGAATTGTAATGACGAATTGTAATGNCTGACGAATGTTGACGAAATTGCATTGATGAAAAACTGGAATTCGTCAGGTGATATTGCACTAAACTGACGGATACACTGA
>JABWIB010000025.1:205838-220192 GCA_016617825.1 Platyplectrum ornatum | reverse complement strand
AAAATTCGTCACGGCGAACGTTCATTGACGATATGTAAACGTCAAACTAAATGACGAAAAAATAAACATTCGTCACTTAGTGAATACACATTTGACGATTTTCGCCGAATTTTCGTCAGCCACTGACGAAACGAACTTTCAACGAAGATTCGTCAGTTACTGAATTCCCCCCCTGGAGAGGAGTATACCATTCTGAAGATGGCGTAAGTGTTAAAATTCCAGTGATTCCCCACTGACCTACCTTTTCCTCCCGCTAGTATACTATTACCGCTAAGATACTATTACCGGCATTTAAAATAAAAGATATGTAAAAATAATCCCAGTTCATGCAAAGCATTCTGCGATCATCTTGCAGACCATTGTGTGACCTTGCGATGGCCAGGTACCATCTATTTAACTACCAACTAAATAATGATAACAGTAAAGTAGGGTTTCTTTCTTCCAGTAGTAACCAGAGGGTGACCTACTTCACACTTCATGAAAAAGCAGTAAATTTATAGAAGATTTGTTGCAAATTACACCGTGCCCAGTCCATCCTGGATATCAACACTGGCACTAATGACAGCAGGCCTTCCTTAATTGTGATTGAATTAGGCATCTGCTTCACCAAAGCTAGGTGTTAAACCTTTCTTTTATTTACATTATCTGGTCTTTATGTTACTGTAAATCAACATTGCCGACTTCTTGCAGTCTAGTGCCTAGTAAAAGCTTTCATTTATAGGGTTAGTAAGGATGGGGCAGGACTTGATGTCATGCTCACCCTTATGCTGCATTGTGATTACCCCCCCACCAAATGCACATTTATTACAGAGCAATCCAGGTGGTCCACCCTGTTCAAATTGCAGTGTTGATCCAGGAATTTCTGGGTATTTTGGTGAAATTTCCTGCTCAGCTCCATCCACCCGGGTAGATAAATGCAAGAAGGGGTCAATCAACATTGGCAGTCAATAAGTGATTGGCTGGTAAAAAACCCATCACGTTGCTTGCACAGTCGATCAACTTTTCTAGTAAATAACCTGGGTAGCCTCTGTTTAAACTGAGGATGACCCGGGAATTCAGGGAGGGATTTCAGCAAGCTGGATTTCATACAATGCATGGGTTTTTGTTGGTAATCTGAACGGGTTATTAGTAACATTTGGGACTTGAGGCAGTGATTTAGGAGATGGCAATCAGTTTGGTAAATAGTTTTTTATGAAAACAGCCAAACAAATAACCAGCCTACCAATTTACTGGGAAGTGATAGCACCGAGGCAGAAAGTACCTCTTACCTCGGTAATGCCACTTGTTCTTATTGAAGGCACTTGTTTTTATTTCATGAAAATTGGTTCAATGCAGAAAATGGCTTAAGGCAGCAAATATACTTTAAATACCTTCATGGCCTCATGGGAAGGGAATGTAATGTAGGAAAGGCAATGTAAATAATCACTGCCCTCTCAGGCAGATATTAGCTCAAGTATCTTTGTCTACTGAGTGTATCTGTTTTATATTTAGAAAAAACAAAGCAAGCAAACAAACCCAAAGTTAAATAAATGTCATATTCTTCCCCGAATCTACCTAGCATTTATGAAATCCATCCTCTGACTCGAAATTCAATCTAGTCTCTCCCCTAGGTATTCTTTATTACATTTTGTGTAGAATGAAAAGACATCTCAGTAGTAAATTGAAGAATGTTACATTTGCATAGGAAGAAGGGAGAATAAATAAATCCATTCCAATTTAAAACAGAGCAGATGAGCAGCAAGACAGCCATGAAATGATCTGATGATTACATATTTATTTGTTCGAGATATGGAGTCAGTCAGTGTCTGTTCGCTTGATATGAGGCTTCTGAATAGTCCTGATCGCACAGTAAAGTGACCCATCATATTTAATTAATAACATCCGCAATGCAGGTAAATGAAAACCAGTCTGTCCTGCACACAGACCCTGAATTTTGTATTAAGATGTTGCACATAAATCATACTAAAATGTGTAGCAAAATGCTTAAAATATATCGCACTGTAAATATTAGAGAATGTGAACGCTCTGACCCAGTAGTTTAGTAGGTTTAACACCTAGGACAATTATGCACAACCAAAACTTAAATTAATATAACATAACTGAACCTGAGATAAACTATAGACTGCTGCATTACACCTCTCAGCCTCTCAGCCTATACATATCCCATAGCATTTTATGAAATATGTACTCAATTCCTGGGTAGATTCAGCAATGTGAATGGGGTTAATAACCTGGGAATTTCATATGCCCAGCAAACTACCCGAGTAGAAAAACACTGAAATCAGACTGGTAATTCCCTTGAAAATATGGATTCCTTTACTTTCTATTTTTTTTGGGTGAAACAAATAATCTGAGTGAACTGAATACATTTGTCTGAACCAGAGTTGTAGAGTATACGTAAACAACAAAATCAAAACATACCACAAGGTGGCACTATAATTCAGAGGTGGAACTATATAGTTGTGGGCCCAGGAGCAAAATAATTTTTCGAGACCCCTTTCCTTTAAAGAGCTGAATCTAGACTGCCGTAGTAAGTTAGACTGTTATTATGAATGCACTGGATGTTTAAGTACATGTCCCATGTGCAGAGTGGACCTAAACATAGCGAGGCCCCCCTAGCATGTACGATTTCAGAATTCTGTAAGGGAAAAGTTGTATCTCACTTCTACTATTAACCTCTTGTGCAGTGTGATTAATGACCGTAACATCCCGATCCATACGTGTATGTGCATAGACATGTGCTGTCGTGCTCATGTGCAGCTTTGGAACAGGCTGGGTGGCTTCTGCAGTTCCAGTATTGGTCCCGATACCTCTGATCATAAGTGGTATATCCTAGGTGAGTCCATGGTGGACGATTGCCTTCATCAACCTCTGTCCGGGTTCAGTAGCAAATACACCCTCTGCACAGTAGTTACTCCACTATTCTAGGAGGGTACTTTTTATGAAGTTCTTGCTTAAACTTTGCCCTAATCAGGTTTATCTGTTACTATTACCAGATGATTCTTGTATATCTGACACCTATAATTCAGAGGCGTTTGGGAAGTTACTGTTCTGCAATCCCACCTCAGACTAGGGCCTAAATGTACTAAGCAGGGAGATTGCAGTGAGATTGGAAAGTGGGGGTGTTGCACACAGCAACCAATCAGATTTAAGCTCACATTCTCTAGTGTGTAAAATGGAACTGAGAGCTTGAATCTGATTGGTTGCTATGGGCAACATCCCCACTATCCAATCTCACCACTTAGTACATATAGGTCTACTGTATGTCACCAGTTAGACTCGAATTAGGTCCGCTAATGAAACGTCGGATAACCAGAGATTCTGCCATATAAGAAAGTGCCTTGCATAAAGGTGTAATAAAATCTGACCGCAACTTTTAATAATAATTATATAGAGTAAATGTACTCCCCAATAAATTATCTTTACCTAATTAAAATCTCTTGTATGAAATCTAATGCCTTACTATTTAAATGAAATTTCAAGATTTTAACAGAATGTATGATTCTCATATGTACTATGCTCCAAGTTAATTCTAACATAATTACTATCATACACAAGTCATCCTAAATGTCTAGGACAGTCTTGATATTTGTCAGTGCTCCTCCTAGGCTTCCATATTTGTCCTACAATGGAAACTGTTGTTATTATCATATGTGCAGAATTGAGAAGTAGATTAGGAGGAGCCACCTCCTACCTACAAAGCGCTGTATGTCCCAGACAGTATCAGTATTATATGGAGAGGAGGAAGAAATATATTCGGATTTACATATGAAAAAACTGACTACAAATTATTTATTTACTCATAGGGATGTGCATATACATATGTTTTGTATTTGGCTCTATCATGTTCATGTTTTTTGTCTTGCTTTTGCAAAACCACCTGCAAAGGTTTCTGATTTTATGAAACATGGTTTTACAAGGTAAAATCATAAGTTTTCGATCCTACACTAGTATTAATCTAATTAAATGTCATTTGCAGTCATTTCTAGTCACTCTTTTATTACATTTTCTGATTACATAGATGATTAGAAGGTCATTTATATGGAGCACAACATCTCTCTTAGCAAAGCTAATGGGTACAATGGACGTATCAAGATGAATAAATTGGAACATCTGCCAAAAGCAAATCGCTAAGGACATCTGGAGCATTGATGACTATACAGTTGATATTGGAATAATATCTATAAATTAGAAAAAAACTACAACAAGCCTTGCATAGCTGTGGCTCTCTGTTATGAAACTATGTGTCCAGTATGCTTTGTCAGGTGTCAACTATACCCATGTAGTCAAAGCATGCTGAACTTGGAGTTTCAAAACATGTGGATAGCCAGAGGTTGGCCAGATGTGGACAAGATAAAAAAAAACAGTCAGATATTATTGCACTAGCCTCTTATAGGACACATGATACACACAATGGAATGAAGTGACAGGCTGACTGGGAGATCAAACCTCTAGGCTTTGTGTTAGCTGTTCATTAGGTCCTATAGAGGTTTTTCACTAGGCCCTGAGTTAGCTGGGGTCACTAGGCCCATTGTTAGATGAGGTACTAGGTCCTATGTTAGGACCTGTAACGGACTGAGAACCACATGGACCTGGGGATGAAAATGATGAAAGGTCCAATGGAGAGGCCAGCGATGTGTGAGTGTGACCACTGTTGCGTGTGGTGGTCAAATATATGAAGGCCACTTAATCATACTGTGTCTTGCTTCATCACACAGACATCATTATCTGCAGTGCTATGGGTTTTGGCTTTTTGGCAGGGGAGGTATAGTGGCGCAGTACCGTTAGCCCCATTGTTAGTCCGGCCCTGGTGATCAACCTCACATGGCCTTCATATGTGCAACTAACAGCTAACTGAACCGACATCTCCGGCATAAATCTGCTTTACACTGGTGCAGGCTGAAATGTAACAGGGAGGTAGTTGATTCTAGAAAATGTCAGTGTGAATTACAGTGCTGCTCACTACCTCCATGTAACATTATAGAAGGAACTGTACATGTGCAGAGGGCATTGAGTTCACAGGTTGGTGAGGGACATCAGAGATGTTTTTTTTTCATGGGGGAGGGGGGGTCCATTGAAAAATTTGCTATGGGGCCCAGCCATTTGTAGTTACGCCCCTGGCTTTGACCCTCTACATTCTGGTCCAGGCTTCCACAATGATGCCATTCCGCTATTGGGGGGTGTCTATTTTTAAAATGATATTTGCCGCAATCGTGTCTGAAAAGGGGCGGGGCTTAGCGGGACCAGGGCGGAGTTTGGGCAGACCGGGACGGGGTTTCGGTAGACTGGAAGCAGGGTTTGGGCTGACCCGGGGGTGGGGTTAATGTGTCCCGGCAGTAAGAAGTTGGGAGGTATGCATTTTATGTTTGTAAGATTTGAAAATGTAAAAGTAGTCCATTGGTACAGAGTGAGCAATCGCAGATAGCTGTTGCGGCTTTGAGATTGTGGATCCCAGGCACCCCTATCTCACTGATTGCTTAGGATTAAGATCTGCTCCAATATTAATAATAATATTGTATTGCAGAAGAACTTGTTAAACTGAACTCGCAGTATAGAGATTTTGTCAGATCCATGATAAAGGTATAAACATGATGTTAGAAAATAAATTAGAAAGTAAATTACAGGGATAAGCCTTATGCTTACCTTACAATATGGAAACTGCCTGACATTTTATACATTTTAAAGACTGAACCGTTTTCATTTTACTGTAACAGCATATTGCACATCAGATACAGCGCTCTTATGTCTCCTGAACTCAGACTTTTCTGTTATCCATTCACTAAAGTGCTTTTCTCTCTTCTGCTGTCGGCAACTTAACTTTTATTCTCAAGTATTACTGAAATAGCTTACCCATCCCTTCTCAATCACCACCCCACCATCTGCACTCATTCGTAGACCTTTAACTCATCAGTCCAATTGTGTCATTCGAGAGCTGAACTTGCCATTGTCTAGAAATGAAATCCTTTTTCCCCCCACATCCTGGTAACCTCTTTCATGGTATTGAAGATGTACAGGAGGGAGGGGGGAGGGGGGGATTTAATAAGCTCTTAATAGAACCAGTCTGCTTTCATTGTGCGGAGATGCACTCTGCTCGATACTGAGTGATAATGGCCACAGTGCATTATCACTGCATCATGTGTGAACCACCAGCTCTCCACTGCAATTAATACTTATTTGTAAATTAGTTAAAGTTGATTTAATAAATACTTAAAATGTAATTAACTGTGTACAGTGGCTGATGCTTTGCCACAAACATATTGATCATTAAGCAAAGATGCTGGAAGTAAGTTACATTAAGGAAATGAAATATAGATAGCATTGCAGCTGTATTGTTATATATTTGTCCAGCAGGGGGCGGTCTGGCACATTGTAGCCATGATGCACATAACCTTTTTTAGAGTTAAGTTAGACACACTAGATTAGAGCGATATTTGATCTGATCTTCTAATTACCTGTTGTTACTCTCTGAACTCAGAGGCGGTCTAACCCCAAGACTGTGTTCACCAGAGCCCCTGATTTTAATGATGGACTTAGCTGCAGGAAAGGAAGTATGTTGCGGCCCTCTGAGCAGTCATGCAGACACTGAGATGGTGAATGGAATCCAAGGACCAGGAGTAGTGAAGACATGTAGCGTATGCATAGCAGGCAGCCGCAGGAGACACATGAACCACATTTTGTTAACTAAAAGATCTTAGCAGAACGTTTGGGCTCCAGATTAATTGTCACAAACGGCTTATACTCGAGTATATACGGTAAGCTTGAAGCTGCATGGACTCTCAGGAGCATTTGCCAGAACTTCTTAAGGAGCAATAAGGCCAAAATGGCGGACAATCTCTTAAAATGTTACAATACAGGTCTTCTTCTCTGACTCTTGTTGGGTCAGCCAGTGATGAGTATGCAAATGGTTTCTCCAGGACATTTTCATAATGTCTATCACTTGGCACCATGGCACTAGCTAAATATAACCAAAAATCATGCAAATCCACTTACATGTAACATCTAGATGACATAGCATTTTAAAGCAAAATTCCTGATTAAAAAGTTTTAAATAAAAATTACTTAACTACAAAAAGATGAAACATATAGTAATAATATTGAACAGCAGCTCATAGAGTTTTGTGACACATATGGCTTCTAACATAGCTATTACCAATCTTTCTCTGCACTATTGATTCTTTGTGTTATTAATATCAATAGCGATTTATTTGTCAGTATTTGTTTTCACCTGTCTCCAAGATTTAATGAGGGAATATATACCACATCGTGAGTGATGCTTTATCTCTTCACATATCCCTTTGACTGCCACCATAGTATACGACTTTCCTGGGAGAAGGCAGATGAACAGATGAAATGTAGGTTGGGAGTGAATATCTTCGACTGCTGTGAGTGACCTTTTATAGAGTTAAAACAGGGAGAGCTAATGACCTGGAAAGTGCTATATGATAGGATTAGGTTCCCATTTTATTCTAGTGTAGGGTTAATCACTTCTTTTTATATTTGAAATCAACATTTCTTCACGGATATCCAGAATATGTGCAATAATAGCTATGTTATAAACTACATGTTATGATTAGCTGTGTTAAATAAGTTCACACTGTGTAAATTGGATTCTGTTCTATTGTGATTGTCTCTTTGAATCTTTGATTTTGCACTGTGTATTCCTGCTTTCATCTGCTTATAATACTCTAATTAGTATTTGTAACAAGACTCTATTAACTGGTATTGAATAGAATTACCTTTTTGCAATTTTAGTAATGTCTAAGCAAAATTGGAGTTCTTTATGATTTGGAACTTTTTCTTTTAATTGGAATTGGGTATTGTCAGTGATAATATTTAGCTTTAGAGTGCTCCATTATTTTGGTTTCTTTATGTCACCTCGATGTTCTGTCTAGGTTAATTTTTGCATCTGCTTTGTTTTTAGAGATCTTTTAGTTATAGTCTTTATATATTTTATATATTATATATAGGGTTAGGAATATACATTGCACACACTACACTTTCTCCCTTGTAATTCTTTATATATTTAGCAGTCCATGCTCTGGTGCTGAGTGATAGACATTATGAAAATGTCCTGGTGGAACTGTTCACCATGCTCATCACTAAGTGGCTCAAGGTTGGCTGGGAGGAAGCTGAAGTGTGAGTATGAGAAGTTGACCTGTCTTATAAGTGATTGTCCACCATCTCTTTGTAGTTTTCTGGCTTACGGTTCTGTAGGACGTGCTGGCAAATGTTCTTGAGAACCTTCCATGCAGCATTTTCTACAGGATTAGGCAGGTTACCGAAGCTCCCATCAAGCACCAGTTCTCTTATATGGTTCTCCTCCTTGGGATTTGTTTTCATTGTTTTCAAGCCCACTTTGATATTCCTAAAGTTCTCAGATAGTCTTTCTTATGATCAAGTGGACCACTGTCTACATTTTTGACTCCTGAGGTAAGGGAAGTTGCTTTGGCCACTGCATTTGAATACAATGTTTGTACTTGTGTAAACTCACAAGAGCAGAGACACCCAACCTCCTGTCGCCCTCCTCACCCCAAGCCAACTCTTGTAAACACATCTGCACTTCTTAATCAACCAGTTCACATTATTTCCCATCTCTATGCAATCACTATGTAACCACTCGATATAATCACTTTGTAGCCCTGCCTATGCTTGTTGTCTTATTTACCATTTGTCTTATTTCTCCCATTTTTACGGTGATACAGAAACCGTGTGGTGCCTTATAAATGTTAATTATAATAATAATAATAATGCTGTCCAAACAATAATAATAATAATAATTATACCCTATTTTCCTATGGTACAATCACAGGTAAACCATCTGGAATATAGTGAGAATAATTTTTGAGTATGTTATTCCCACGATTTACTAATAATCACGGCACTGAAAATCTGATGATTATACAGCCTCTTTACTCACTTTAAACTAGTGAGACCCTTGAAAGCAATACTGACTGACATTATCCATAGGGGGCATTATTGTGAATTATGCATTGACTTTTCAAATATCTTTGAACATTTTATCAAAACGTTGGAGCTTCACTTTGAGCAGCAGTTAACAAAGGTGCTTGTGTTATGGGACTGGCGGCTTTTGAACTAAACACTGATCGGAGGTGAAAAAGTCAGGATGTATGTTCTTATTAATCTATTCTACGCTTTATGAGGGCTGTACAATAATACATCCTGTAGCTTACATTCTGTTTCACATTATCGTCTATGCTTAACCCACAAAACTGCATGGTGTGTAGTGACAGTATCACTGGCAAAACCATTGTATACTTCTAAAACTATTGTATAGTACTACCTGCTGAGACAGATAATCATTCTAGTGTATGGGCAGCTTTAAATAGCAAGTTGCCCTTGATACAATCAAATGATTCTGTCCCCTTTAGGTCAGCCATTCACTGATGCCATTCAGAAATGTCAAAAGTCATTAAAATGAACCATTATTCATTCATAAGCTTGATCCGTAATTCCAATGTATTGTATTTTGTTTAAATGGAAAACAAAAGACAAAATGCTTAAATAAATTTGCTTTTTGTAATCCATGCAGATCAGGCCTGTAGGTATCTGAAATATCCCATTCACACTGACTACCATGGCAATTCAGTCTGTTACCACCAGGGTAATTTGCTGGGGCTCTGAGTTACCCTGGTCACTAACCCCATTCACACTGCATAATTTCCCTGATAATTCAGACTGGACCTGGTTCACACTGAACCAGGGTAGTTAGGTGAAACAAGATTAATTATCATACCGCTGTGATTGGATAAAAAAATGCGATGCAAAAAAATAAATTGAAATACATGAAATAAATAATATAAAAATTATAAAATAAAAAAGAAATAAATAATGAAAAAGTAATAAAATAAAACCTATTAAATAATAAATAAAAATAAGAAAAAATAAATCAATTAAATAAATAATAAACTAATTATAAAACAAATTAATGATGCCATAAAGCTTTTTATTATACATTATTATTATTTTATTTACATGCTGTCATTGGTCATCGTCACAGGGATATTTAATACCAGTAAAACCCTGCTTATGTTCCGGGTAGTACACCTGGGGAGCGCTGCCCATGTAGTAGTGTCTGCGCCGTCAGGGCCACCGTCAAGATCACCTGGGTTCGGGACTCACAAACTCCCGGGCCCCCCACGTGATGCCAGGACGTCATGACGCCAATAATGGAGTCTAAGTGAGATCAGGCATGCTCTTGGCAGGGTCCTGCACACCAGTACACTGTGCCGGTCCCCTGCCGGGAAGGGGGTGGTGGGATGGCTGGGACCAGGACAGTAGGCCCGGCTGCCCTCTCTGATGGCGGCCCTGAGAGCTGTTCACAAGGAGCGCACTACCATGGCAGTTCAGTCAATAGCGCTAGTGTGAAGGGATATAAGCTAATGCCCATTTTAAATATTTTTACGCCATATAATTAATCATTTACCAAAACAATTCTTACAATCAACAGAAGAGCTAAAACAGCCCAAAAGCCAAACTCTAAAGTTGGGTCCATTGCAACCTAATGGTTACAGTAAGAATTAGCCAAACTCTGCAGCCTTTTAAACAGCCATACAGTAGTGGTAGTAAGATGCTGCATCATAAAGAGCCTTTGAAATTAATTGTAGGGAGATGAAAGCTTTTTCTTCCTCGTGCTAAAAGCAATATAATTCTCAATGCTTCTGCGAAGGAAAAAAATAATGAATTCCAACGACAAAAGCAAATAAAACTTAGAATGAGAAATAGCACTGAATCAAATATTACTGAGTTAGCATTTGCATAAGTGGGTATTTTAATGCATGTCTAATGTTAACAAACACTATGCCACATCTGACTGCAATGATTAAGCATTAGTCTTGTTTACACAGTGACATTATTTCTTAGCATAATTCTGTTTATTTTCAAGGTAAGATTTGCTTTCCAAACCCTTGCTTCTCACAAATGCTGTATTCCTTCAGTTAATTAGCTCACCACATAAGCCTATTTTCTCCCATAGCTCCAGATTTTTTTTTGTTTTGCTATTAATTCTTCTTATCTGTGCTGTTCTGCAGGGCCAGATGAATAAAATCACTTTATACGTGTTATCTGAATGCATCACGTCCAAATTGTATAAAGATGTGTGAAATCCACTTAGCCTGTTGTATTTTCTTTTTTACAGCAGTTAACAAAATAATTATTTATTAAAATGCGAAAGTCTCTATGACAAGTTTTGCAAAAATCCCTGTATTCATAGCATAACTAGTGGATAAGCCTGCTCAATGATTATGGCGTATGTCATTGTAGTTCCTTCTTCTGCCTATAGAAACCAATCAGATTCTAACTGACAGTCTCTAGTACGTAGTAGAATAATAGAGCTAGGATATGATTGTTTGTCATGGGCAACATCTCCACTGTTTTGTGCCCGCAGTTTAGTGAGGGACTAGGTGTTTTGAAGCTACAACTCAAAGGTTTATATCAAAATTATATGGAGAGGTTCTTCCTAAGACTTAATAAAATGGGGGAACAAAAGCACACAGTAGTACTGTTTTACTGTTTTGTTCTTGGTGTTGGCTAAAGCTGGGTTAATTGTTATGAAGAAACAGACATAGTGGACCTAATCTGCAATTTATGCCACTAGTTTATTGATATGATAATGATAGCCGCAGTCTAGAAAGTAATCTTACCCCGCTCTGATGTCCATAGCCCAGTTTCATTCACAATGTGGGCTGATGGTAATAAACAGTTTGGCACACACTGAGACAGAGAAGGCTGTCATTTTGGCAATAGGATCAATAAACAGAAATGAGTGAGAGCAGACTGATATCTAGGACACTATGGGGCAACCACTTGTGGTTAAACAACAAAATAATACTCTGAGAACTATAATGATAAGCCTAGTGTCGGAAAGAAGTTTCTAGGCAACAGGAAACCTTCCCTGGGTGCACCCCTGGTAAGGGCAAGTTCCCACAAATGTACCCAATCCAGATCCAAATGTAAGTGCACAGTTTCAGCAAACAAAATATCCTTCTATTATTAGCATTTAATTTAATAGTTATTTTATTTAAGACTACTTGCAGAACTTGCAGAAACATAAACACAATTTTAATTAATTGTTCAATACATAACTGTATATTCATCCTGTATTAGAGAATTGGGGATATCATACCTCACAAAAGTCCTGCTTTTGGCTGACTCTCCCGTTGTCCCACCCGCCAATTTGTCCTGATAAGGGAACAAACAAAGGTATGGATGTTGCCCATAGCAACCAATCATATTGAAGCTCTCAGTTTCATTTTGCATGTGATCTTGAATCTGGTTGCTATGGGCAACATCCCCAATCTCACATGTGTAAATTGAGGCCTGGAAAACATGCCCTGATAGTGATACGTGATAGTGATAGTGATATGACAGTATTAAATGTGAGATTAACATTTACTGGAACTGATCTAGACTTACGAACTAAGGAACTTACAAGCGCAGTTATGAGTGGGCAACACCATGTTGAATTTCAGGTGATGCAAAATGAATGTCAGTGTTTGCATGCAGAGTGAATACTACACCTTTGCTTATTGCACACAGATACTGACCAGTTTTACTGTTACACTGTTATTAGATATGGGCTAGGACATGTCAATGCTCAACTATGTACTGATGCCACAAATTAAATTTACCTCCCCTTCAATCGAACATGATTTTGCTCACACGTAACTTTCCACTCTATTGTTCAATAGTATGTAAGTCTTGACCTAGTACATTGTACTAGGTACATTGTATCATTTTTTCAACTTAATCTATCTGTTTGTAAGAAAAATAAATGTTACTATTATTATTTGGTTCCATGCGTAAATCATTTAAAAACTCTCTTTTTTTAAATGAAGGCCCCTTCCCATCCTGCTGACAGATTAAGCCCTAAGTACAGAACTCTTCTATATTTGACTCCACTTTAAACAGCAATACAAGTTTGGATATTGCTGCTGAGTGTTAGCATGCCATTACATTGCAGAAAAATATGATTCTTGCAATTCATTGGTGTTGGAATGTTTTAAATGACCAGAATGCGAGTGGATCATGTAATTGCGAGTACTGGATGTCGAAAAGCATTTAGAATTTGGAAGGAGTATCCTGCGNCGGTGTTAGGGTGTTGGCTGCTTCTATAAATTTGCGTCCTACATTCATTCAATCTCTCTTTTTGTCATACATACAATTATAAAGACACACACACACTTATCTTGGAGGTAAAGTGGGAGGGGGTGCAGTGGTGATGGCGCTGGTGACCGATCCTAGTATAACTTTTATCTCAGCATAGCGACCATTCTGTGTTAGCCTGAATAATGTCACAACATTAATGGGTGCAGAATAGGATTAAACGATACATTAATAAAGTTTCCTTCTAAAACCGGACTGAATATATTATAAAAAATCTTAAGATTTATAAACAACAAGAAGAGCACCTCCCAAATTTACATAGGCAAATACTTCCTCTGTGAAATGTGCAATATGGGATCTCTTCTGTCTAGCTGCATAGTTTTCTATAAATGTCACTTTCTTTGGGAAAATCACTGTAATTGTTGTACTTTAGCAATACTTATAACAGTAAATTCTGGGGTCGTATCAAGGAATGAACAATTCCCAACAGACAATTGCTTTGTGCTTTTGTTTTAGAAAGGTTTACAGTCTAAGGACTCTCGGGTCTCGGGTAGAAAGACAACAAGAAATCAGTTGCTTATGAAAGGTCTCGCAGTCATGGCACCAAGAGCATATAAAATACAAAAGCCAAAGTCTTATTTGTTGGCAATGTTATTTTCCTTTCAGCCCAATACATACAATCTGCAGTTCACTGCAACAACTGTCATTCTCAATCTGAGCTAAGTTCCTTAGAAAAAAATGCGAGGAACAGTGGTGTTTTCTACTGGACTCTATCATTTTGTCTGATTCTGAGCTGAGATTGGGCTATCATTTACAGCAGGTGAAATAAACTATTGATTTTCACCATATGGGGTGAACACAACTTATTAGATCTCAGTAACTGGGAAACATTTACATTCATTAGAAGCCCAATAGGTATGAAAACAATACCCGCAAGCAGTAAACAACATGTGCAAGGGGATCCTTCCTGGAAAATGTGTCCTGACCCTTGTCCTCAGGGACATAGAAGAGAATTCGTTATTAAAGTAAAAGTTTAGAATTTTTTTTCTTCTCCCAATTGTGAATGTCAGTGACAGGGACGGCTCAATATGCCACTGTCACGGGTCCCGGTCAATCAGGGGCCCCCGATGCCTTAATGTGCAGTGCCCCCGGAGTAACGCATATCTGGCCTATGTCTAGGGTCACCTACGTATATGTGTATATATATATATATATATATATATATATATATA
>JABWIB010000025.1:189459-205802 GCA_016617825.1 Platyplectrum ornatum | reverse complement strand
ACTGTCACGGGTCCCGGTCAATCAGGGGCCCCCGATGCCTTAATGTGCAGTGCCCCCGGAGTAACGCATATCTGGCCTATGTCTAGGGTCACCTAATAATAATAATAATAAAAAAAAATAAAATATATATATATATATATATATATATTGATATATATATTGATATGTTGAGTGTGTATGTATAGGTCCATGTAAATTCCCTAAAAAATGGGCAGTGATATAATTAGCTGCAGTGCCTTTTGGGCCTTTAGAGAGAACATAGACTATAAAACAAACGTACATATAGATGTCTGTCTGTCTGTAACTTAATTATAATGAATGCCTTGCTCATGCATATAAATGATTATGTAATAATAATAGCAGTCCTGTCTGCACCCCTCCTTCTCTTCCATTCTTCCTCCTCGCAGATTTTGTGAAGCTGTTGTCAGAGAATGTGATGCATATTTTTTTGCCAGTATGAACAATTCCTTTCAGACAGGAAAAGCATATACGTCCACAAGAGATCTGTGCCCCGGGTGCGTTTTCCAAAATCTGCAAAAACCTTGCAGGGGGCGAGCAGAAGATGCAGTTGATGGGTGGCATTAGGTACTTACGTGTGCCTCTGCATGCGTACGGAGGTAGATCCACTTGAAGCATTTAAGGTAGAGTTACAGATAATGTAATGAAGCCGCACAGGAGAGAGGAGTGACAGGGAGTTCGTTTTCACTTTTCCTTGATTCAGAAAGCAGGATTCGGTCCAATGTATTGCATGTTTAGTTTTGTATTGAATGTATGTTTCATTAACCTGCAAGTAGGGGCGATGACCCTCCCTTCCTTACAATAAAAATATGCCAATATATCAGACATGGCAGTCAAAGTTACAGTCAGGTAACACTACAGGGGAGTGCCAAACTGTAGCGAAACCCTCCCTGCTATGCATAATTGTGTATTTTGTCATTTTTCCCTACTCAGGCCTGGCTTATACAAGGGGACGGGCTTATACAATGGGGCAGGGCTTAGTGGCAAAAGAGGTTCCGGTATACCTAATGCATACCTCCCAAGAGTTTGGGGGGCGAAAACAGGACAAATAAACCTCACCTCGGCTTGGCTCAAGCCCCATCCCAACTGCACCCAGCCCTGGCCCTTTTGTTGCTCTGATCACAGCAGATTTTAACTTTTTAACTTCATTTATTTTTGACCACCAGTCTTATAGGGATAAACTGATAGGCGGACGGGACTGTCGGGACAGTCCTTATGTAACCGCTGGCACTGCCTAAATGTAAAAAAGTGTAGCTTTGCATTGCTATATACTTACGCATATCCATTTATAAATATTACTAGGGGTTGCAGGAAAAAATACAGAAAAAAAGGAAATGAACCTATTTGGGAGAGAAGGAAGTCAGAAATACCTGCATTATATCCAGTCGGATGAATAATAGAATCTGCAGTCTTCACAGCATGCAGTTAAATCTGTAGAGTTCTTTAGATTGACCAAATCACATGTGATTGCCTATCATTTCCATCTGATGCTCTATCTGTCAAGAATCTTTGTTATTGCCACTTGTACATGGTTATTGTATCTATACAGAACCACGAATGATAGCGGCTCCCTGGTAAAGTCAGAACGATCTGCAATAAAACTAGCTAAGGACAATGCAGAGCCATTAACAGACTATAGCATATCTCACTGCCAGAGACAATCTCTGTGAGGTATGGACTGAGCAGATCTGCTTTATTAATGAAAGGTTTACAGCATCATAGTATGCAGTCGTTGAATTGGACGCGTCGAGATAAGTGGTTCCAGACTTTAAATGTTCTGCTTTTAAAAACTACAGTTGACTTTGATCTGATATTAAAAGAGTGCTGATCCATAAAGATACGTTTTATGACTGGAATAACAACCGTCACCACAGCCTGGCCTTTGAGGTCGCCCGGAACATCATCAATAAGGTGTAACAAAATTTGCATCGTCGAATTGCCTTTTCCTTCATATTGTCTCTGCACTGTAGACTAATGATTTGTAAACTCCATTGGCTGAATACAGAAAAGCGCTGTACATTATACAGTCATGGCTGTCCTTCTCACTTGTGTTCATTCATACAAATACGATGAAGACAATGAAACGTACACAGTCACTTTCTACGCTTCACCGTTGCTCAGATTCTTTGCATACAAATAACCAAGAAGAAAACGGCATTAAATTTTTTTTTTATATAACTTCATCTATCACACGCACACAAAACAAAAGCTCAGATCTGTGAAATGACATCTAATCACGGTGATTACAAATATACCCCCAATAAATGCCTTTTTACTGCATTGACAGATGTTTTTAATAAGCAGTAAACATTTTGAGTTGATGAATGTTTTGCTGAGCCATTAAGTTAAATGATAAATAGATAAATATGCGCTAAACAAGTACAGCCCCTATTAAGTAGCGACTTATCAATGCAATGTTGGTAATGAAGTGAGGAGAGCAATTTGATTTGAGTAGAAGGTGGTTAAAACTGGTAGATGCTAAAAGACAAACATATGGGGGATACAGTGTTTATGTGAATCAAAAGGGAGATCAACCAATGAAAGGATCTATAATACAGACTGACTGTACTTGTCCCAATATGCTGCTTGGTTGAGTCGTTGTAGGTTGATTCCCAACATGACTGATCCAAACACTGCTACTTTCAAACTACAGCAATGAAAGTGTTAATATGAAGCTATTTTTCTATTATCAGTACTTTAGTTTTAATCTCATTAAATTGATTGAGAGATGTGTAACGGTGTAATGTGTCAAGAATCTACGTAGATAAACATATATATTTATTTAGACTGTCTAGCAATATGAAACAGAACAAATATAAAAGGATATATGAAAACTCCTTCAATTGGGGGAAGCCCAATACTCTTGCTCGTACGGACATACAGTCCTATGATCCTAAATTATAGCTCATGGGCCTAAATTTACTAAACAGGGAGATTGCAAGGAGATTGAAAAGTGGGGATGTTGCCCATAGCAACCAATCAGAATAAAGCTTTCAGTTTCATACTGGAGAATGTAAGCTCTTATTGATTGCTATGGGCAGCATCTGCATTTTTCAATCTTCCGGCGTAGATAATTTAGTCCCTGATCTGTCCTGTACAAACAATGTAAGAGAAATGCTAATTAAAAGTATCAAGAGTGTCAAAAAATGCAGTTAAAATTCACTTCCATCTCTGGTCCAGTATATATGTATGCCTGGGCCCTGGTACTTCAATCATAGGAGATATACTGTACCTGACTCTTATGCTGGCTATACATCAGGCCAATACACCAGGCCGATGGGTGCGATGATGGGTTGCACGCTCCTGCAGTCGCATATTGCATCGCCGAAACGTGCCTGCTGAAGGCAAGATTCAGGCAAATAGCACCCGGCTTTCATGTATATCGGATGTACACCAGTAAGATCCAGCAATGGAGTATGGTGTAGGGCCAGCATAACTCTCATGGCCTTGTCAACTGTCAACAAGGTCCATGTGGACACTGCCATCTTACTTCCGTGTCCAAAGCTGCTCAGACCTCAGCATTCCTGACCACAAGAATCCCAACAGCCATGGCTCCACAAGGTGCTCTATATAGACCCTCATCACAGTCTCCACAGTCTGGGCAGTACATAATGTTTCACATGTACTACTCCTGGCTCTGCTATCTACCTTTTGGGCACTTGCACTGCAGCGTTCCAATGTGTTTCCTTCCACCTTTGTAATTGTCCTCATTAAGAAGGCTGCAACCACCTTCAGTCTGCAAAACCACCAGTGTGTTTCCAGCTTCGCACATTCAACCTTGCTTTAATAACTCAATCATCAACAAACTTCTGCGTGCTTCACCAACTCTACAACCTGTGCAATCATTTGCAACATAACTGTATTTAAACACCTCAGCAGTCAGGAAACCGAGACCGAATACCCAAGAATCAGACATTCAGGCATAGAAAAGATACAAGAATTATATTTATAGTCCTCTCTTGTTTTGTGTTGACCCTTCAAAGCCATGAGAACCGACTAGATGACCATCCGCAAAGGGAGAGACATAAGCATCATAAAGGAGTGAGGGGTTGGGTATTATTGTTACTTCAGTAGCCAACAGAATGATAAAATATGGAACAGAACCCCCCTTTATCATGTATTTCTAGCAGTGCATGATTTGCTAGAAGTGAACTCATCTCTCGGATGTACCTATAAACCTGCATGCTGGTAAAGTGCAATCTTCTTAAGTACTATTATTAACTTTTATTTATAAGAAGCCATATAATTTCCACAGCGCCTTACATACTGATAGTACATACATAGCATGGGGTACAGAGTAACAATGCAATAACAAACAAACATGAAACCATATAAAGCATAGGGGTAGAATGCCATAGCACATAGTAGCAAATATGGAATATATACATAGAGTGAAAAGAAACTTAGAGGGTAGGGAAGTGTATAATGTATTTCACTGAAGAAAGACTGGGGGGAGGAGATGGGGCAAGTTGAGGTAAATAACAGGAGGGTGGGGGTCCCTGCTCGTGACAGCTTACATGCTAAGGAATGACTTTGATGAGCAAGTGATTTTATATTTAATTCTGTAAAATATAGATAACAAATTTACAGAATGACAGAGTGGACCAGCGCTTCAAGACCCATGTAATATAAATTGTAGTGTATAGTGGGGTAATTTTATATTGTGGGAGCCTAATAAGTATAGAGTTGATGGGGCTGATTCAGCCCTGCGTCTCCGCAAGCCAGGCTAATGCTAATTAGTAGCGCAGCCTGCACCATGTCTGGACATGGTGCAGGCTTAGCGCAGAGAGACCGAGGCAGGTATTGTCCTATGGACAATTACCTGCCTCATTAACTTTAGAAAGTGTTTAAAAAAGAAATTAATAAAATATTATTTAAACATTTAAAATGTGTTTGTGTTGTGCAGAGGCTCCGGACACAGCGTCCTGAGCCTCTGCGCTTTGTAACATAGCGCAGGGATGCGGGACATAAGGCATACCCCTCTCCCTGCGCGATATTCAGAGCTGCGCTTTTGCGCAGCTCTGAATAGGACAGACCTGGCGGCCGCCAAAAACCCTGAATCAGGTCCAATCAGTGTAGTAGAAAATTAGTGCATGGATGACAGTTTTTGCAGTGTGAAATTCATTTGCATGTATATAACAGTAATTAAAAACATGTATGTGCATGTCAAGGGATTTACATATGGTAACATATTATTTAAAGAGCAATGAACTAAAAATATAGCACTCTGTAAGCATTTTCATAGTTAAAGCAAACTAGATCATATTGCATTATTGCTGTACGATATGTTATAAAACCTAAGGCAACTTGCAGCGGAATGCATTTGCTATTCTAATTGGTTACTCTTGCTGATTCATTACTCTAGACATCTTCCCAAAGGAAAACTACAGTCTGCATTTAGCCTATTCTATCTATGCATAATCCAGGGTTACAGTATTCATATCCATGTTAAAATGCTTTCTATGCCGTACTAATTACTGTAAATCATACATCAATATGTCTGTATGTAAAACCATAAAACTTTGCAATTACCCATGAAGAATTATAAACAGAACAACAAATTAGATTCATTTGGCACAGGTAAGGATGGATTTATTTGGTAATAATACTGCATATGACTGGAAGTTTCTGGGTGCCTAGACAAAGTTAAAACAAACTGAAAAACAAAACCAGGGTTAATGCACATAGACCCAGGTTTATTTTTGTGGAAATGGGTCCAATGAAAAAAACCCAGGTCAAGTGACCCAGGTTATTCCCCAGGACCAATGCAGGGTTTTTATTGGGATTATTCTCGGGTCGCTGCAGGGAAAAAGGGGTTTCCCTTTAAAACATAGAAGCTAACAATACTCCATTCAGTGGAAATGGTGTCAACCCTGGAATAATCCCATGAAAAATGCAGGGTAAAAACCATGTCTGAATATGGGTTTTTGGTTGACAAGAGGTAAAAAAAAGAACAAAAAAAAAATAAAAAATAATATATATATATATATATATATATATATATATATATATATGATGTATATTCACTGTCAGTAAATTCACTTTTTGAGTCTACAGGATCACACTGCGCAAATAAATTGAGAACTAGATTATTTTTCTGCACTGGGGCTCTGCTGAATTATTTTCATATTTTCCATTTCTGTGTGCAAGCACAGATGACTGCATTGACTTACTTTATATGATCTTCAGGTGATATCCCACTGGTCATAGCATTATATTCTATTCTTTTAGTGTCTTAAAGTTACATTGTGAGTATCCTATAGTATCTAACAGGCAGAACAAAACAGGACAAACCATAGGGACCCCATAGCAATTCATTTAAACTATTTTGAATGATCTGAAAGGCTACAGGGATCCCGCTCTACACATAGGCACTAAAGAATGGCCTCCTTCCAGCTATAAGAACAATGAAAACTAACCATATAAATGGCAAATGCTACATACTGATACAGCTTATTTAAGAATGGCTCAGTATAAGGCGAGGATTTGTATAATATTCTATAATTGTACAAATATATATTCTAATTATTATTATTATCATTTAACTATTCACTATTAATGTAGGGCTCAGTAAGTGGTGGTGGGGGACTACCATTTTGGCTACTAGTGCAAGGTTGCCAACTCTCACGGAATTTCCAGAAGACTCCCAGATTTCATGCCATTCTTCTGGTATGCTCGGAGAGTCTGCAAAAATCTGGGGACCCAGGCTTTTATTAAAATCACTGCCTCACCCTGATCACTTACGAATGGGTGGGAATTGACGTCACGCCCACCTGCCCAGTTATAGCAAATATTTGGGGTTTGTTATCCAGGAGGAGGGGCTTCAGGGCTGATTTGCATAAATCATCTCACCCACCATGCTGCCGACTCTTGGTTTCTCCTGAGAGGAAGAAACTAAAAATTCTGTAATCCTGAACAAGTCTACACCTTTGCAAGTCCTATGGACATCTTTATTAGCAGTAGAATGTGTATACTGAATATAAGCCTTGTGTGAGTCTTCAATTCTGCAAGGCATTCTCAGTTCTAAAAATGACTTATTATGTTTTGTTTCTTACAGCTGCTTATGTCAACTTTGGGAATTATTTAGAGAAGTCATCTTAGGGCTGGTTGATGGAGAAGAGGTTGTCCTCATTAAGATTCATCACTCCTGAAATGCATTCTACTTGCTTAAAGTAGAAAGAGACGTGTTTTTCTGTATGAAAGGCAGCTCTTGGTATCAGCGGTGGAACTACCGTTGGTGCGGCCCATGCAAGGCACCGGAGCCCATTCTGATACATGAGCCCAACACCACACCGCCGATCGCATGAGCAATAACTACCCCTCCATAACCATGTATATATATTTATATATATTATAGCCCTGACAAAAGACACATTTATGGCAACTTAAGTGTTTGCCTTATCTTATTTACAAAATGAGAAGTAAGAGTAAGTGCCGGGTATATATATATATATATATATATATATATATATATATATATATATATTACTCGTAGGTCGATACCTGAGGATCTCAGATGCAACTCTGAGCAGCTCATATGAGAAGTGTCCTGGCTGCCAGGCAACAGTCAGGATCAATTCCACTGCTTCGCCCAAGCAGTGGATTGAGTCTTGGCTGTCTAGCAACCAGGATGCCTCATGCTACCATGTAAATGCAGGAATGCCGATAGTCGGGACCACGCATTATAATCAGCCTGGACAGCACAAACTACATGGCCCGCGGCACCCCAGTGAAAGTCACCCACATGATGCCTCTTTGCAGAAGAACCCAGCTTATGGGTGTGATTTATTTAAATCAGGCCTTCCACCCCACCCCCATGCTGGTGGCTTTTGGTTTCTCCTTTGTGGGAGCAACTAAAGGTCAACAACCCTCAATACAATGTCCCCAGCTATTGGAGGATTACGTTGGGAGCCGAGAACATTGTATATTTACTTAATGTTGTAACCAGAGTTTTATATAAGACAAACACACAATGATGTAAAAATAGGGAAACCAGGAAAAATTTAAATTAAAAGTTGGACTTAACAATCAATAAAATGACTTACATTTTGACATTTCTATGCCTGTCATTATATATTAAACCTTCACATTCACGATCAATAGATCTTACCTTAATTCTCACATGGCATATAGATATTGTATTGCAAAGGTTAAACCAGTCTTCTGACAAATAATATTTCTTAAATAACTTATTCCCATTTTCTACAATTCCAAATCGAATAAACATTTTTAACAGTACTTTCTATAGATATAGACGTGCATGCCTCACTGTGCTACCCTAAATGTCAATTAAGAAAGTACATTTGGTTGCTCAAAGTTTTATAGGTGCAAGACATCTGCCTGGCAGATTTTTGTTGTTCTAGTTGGAATGTTAACAACAAACTGTAATATAAAGTACCAACTTGCAACTACCCAGCTTTGGCAGGACTGTCCAGCTTTTAGTGCCCATACCACCACTTCTAAATTTCCATACTATCACTTCTAAATGTCCATACCTCCACTTCTAAATGTCCATACTGCCACTTCTAAATGTCCATACCACCACTTCTAAATGTCCATACCACCACTTCCAAATGCCCACACCAACATTTCTAAATGCCCATACCATCACTTCTAAATGTTCATAAACAACTAATTATAAATGTCCATTCCGCCACTTATAAATGTCCATTCCGCCACTTCTAAATGTCCATACCGCCATGTCTAAATTGCGTCTTCAACCACTGGTTCAAATTATTTTATTTTAAAATACTGGAAACTTTTTGTCTGTATTTTTTTCCAAATTAAAGTACTTTTCTTTGTGCAGCTGATCTAAATGCAAAGAGCCTATTATACCTGATCTATGGCTTAGTATTCATTACTCCAGTAATTGTTGACTTGTAGAATTAATATAATATAATTGTTCTGATTTGCTTGAAACAATAAATTGAAAATTTACAGCAGTCTACCGTCTATTAATTATACTCAAATGCATTAATAACTTGTTTAGCAATTAAATATGTATGAAACACTTTCAGCAGTGAATTTCTTTCCTGGTGCTTATACTAAAGAGACTTGGAAAACATTTCAGACAGGAGAATTTAAGAAGGTTAATTACATTGGAGTATTATAAGAAATAAAGGAATATATATAAAAAGAATAAATGTGCAAATGTTGTCAAACAACTTAACAAAGCTCTTTCTGTATTATTTAAATGTCCCCCCCCCCTTTCCATTGTGCATTGTCTCTGTACACAGTCCATCCCCTTATGCCCTGCCGATGGAATGACTTTCAGTACACAAGAAATTATATGAAATTATTATATTAATGATTGGAAAAAAATGTGGTGTTTTCCTGAATGTAGAGTGGATGGGCAGTCTTCCGTTCCGTTCCAATGTGACCTTCCTCTATAATGATAAAGAGGTTTTCAATACTTTACTAATCTCTCAAAAATGTCATAAACTTTATAGATTGAGGTGCATATGGTATAAGTATTATATAGAAGAACACACAGTAAAAAAAACCTCAACGTCTATTTCTTATTAAAAGGTGTTATGAACATGGACACTGGGGGCAAGTGGTAACTGGAACACCTTATGGTGGGTATAGACTTGGTAGATCATAGTGCTCAAAAACCAACCCCAATACAGGTGGAATTAGTGAAGTGCAGATGGAGCACAAAGCAAAGAGAAGAAAAGCAAAGCAGGGCCTAAACCAGTGGCGTAGCTATGGAGGGTGCAAAGGGTGCAACTGCTATGGGGCCTGACTGCACACGGCACCCCACCACCACTCACTGTCACTTTGGTCCAGTCCCTGGCTACAGCTTTGCTTTACAATGTAGGGACGGTTTTCCTGCAGTTCCATGTGGTATCAGTTATGGAGGAGACTCGAGTTGGGAGGCCCCCATTACATTTTTGCTATGGGGCCCTCAAAGTCTAGTTACGCCCCTGGCCTAAACTGTAAATTGTATGTTAAAAAGCATCCTATATATAAGCGTTACACTCTCTGCCAATACTAAAATGGTAGATGCCAGGGTTTATTGTGGCATAAGCCTTACTTCCACTGTTGTGTGTATGACTGGGTCCAAATGTCAGTGCAATTCACAAAACCTTAAGATACAATATCTTTATTTAGTCTGTAATTTTTTTTCAAGCTAAATGGTGATAAAGACATAAACAAATGACATAAATAATATATAAGCTCCTCTAGAACATACTTAGTAGTTATACTGCACGTTAATGTTACATTGTTCTTATTCCAGTATAGCAAGCCTGATGGTTGCAGCACACAGAGCAATGGAACATCATATGTTCCTGTCTACCCCTGATATGACTGCCTACGTGACAGAGCATACTTTAGTCTCATAGTGCCACTGGCAACCCCACACTGACCCCTGCCTATGACTGATTCCTAATGACACTCATTGTTATATAAAGGTGTAACCTATGTCTTGCACAACTTGAGATATTTAACATGGCTTTGAGTATTGCTCATCATTATCAACAGTGTGGTACCTTTTTATATGTTTAATTAGGTAGAAAGAAAAAGAAAGCCTCTTATCGGGAAATATAAAAATATACAAAACCTTTTTCTGAAACAATTGACATTATGTTTGTAAACAGCTACTCTTTCACTTATATCCCTGAGCTGATTAAATCTGAAACATTAATACTCCAGGGTCAAAACCTCCACTCATTCTCATGAAATGTCATTGTACCGGACATATATAGGTCAGAAGATAAGACTGGGAAACATACTTTGGTTACACAAGGTAACTATTAGTCTGTCCTGAGCTGAAGTTCTATGACAACCTCTTACACAGTAAGGAGCTATTATAAACATCGGTAAGGTGACTGAAAAAATTCCTGCAGCGCCTGATCCAGCAAGGTTCAGATGGACCATAACACATAGTTTAATTTCCCTAGGTATACTTATTTATTAAACACAAAAACTCCCTAATATACAAAAAACATCACATTGAAAATAGAGGAAACAGAAACAATTTATAAACAAATAATTTTCCAGCTATAACTTATTCATAACTATCACAAGTCATATAATATATATATATATATATATATATATATATATATATATATATACATATAAAAAAATATAATATCCGTACTTCAAAGTGTACTCTAGTTATGGAAAGGTGAAGAAATGACATGGGAGACCTATGAAAAATGCCAGCAGATGAAAGTAAGGTTTCCTGTAATTGGTTCCATCTTACCATGGTCAGAAGGTTACATTTTCTTTGTACATCAATTTTAAAGGTTTAAAGGTTTTTTCGTAATTATTAACTACGAAATTGATAAATACAGTTATATATTAGTAAACCCCTTAATTTTTTTTATTTATGTATAAAGTATAAATACTTATTTACTATATAGTGTAAATATGTGTAAAACCTTTGAATGATCTACAAAAACATTTCCAGACTTTCTTTCATTAAAAATATTCTGTATATTCATATACTGAAAGCAGAATTTTGATTAATAATCATATTGGACTGAAAATGCTCTAAAATGTGATATGTGCACTTAAGCATACATTTTAAAACTATATCATACATAATTTTTGATACATCTATCATGCATGAATGTAATGATTATGTCAAATCTATCTATCTATCTATCTATCTATCTATCTATCTATCTATCTATCTATCTAAAGTGGTGTTTGCTCAAATCAATTTATAAGCTAATGCAGAGCATGGTATTTAACAACTAGACACAAAAACATCCCCAGCACCCTTGCCATTAATCAGTAAAGAACTATGCTATTCTATATTTAAAATAAAAAGGCAGACGGTTGGTTACACACATTTGCAAATATATGATAAGCCACCAGCCACTTACAAGGCTTTTCTGCTTGTGGTGGTTCTAAATTACTGTTTAACCTATGGTTAACCTATGGTTTCTGAGTGAAATAATTTTTTTGACACATTTTTCTACATGTTTGTATATGGTATGAGTGTAATGGTAATTTAGTGTTGTTTTTTTTTCTGGACTTGTTTTTTTAATACTTTTCATAGACTTTTCTATAAATAGATGAGAAATACTGTTTGATTTTGGCAAATTCGCATGGGAAGGGCACCTATCTCCATCATGTTACACTGCGCGAGAACAAAATCAGCATGATCACACCATCTTAAAGTTTAGTAAACTAAAGCATGGTCATCTTGCTTTCAGACACAATGCTCCAGGGTGAAATGACCAAGAATGTGTTTATAAAAAAAGTGGTCTTTACTACTAAATGTAATCTGTCACAGGTAAAGTGGGACATTTTGGAGCAAACCATTTTATTCCAATGTGAAAAGTTAACATATGTGTTTCCGTATGTCTCTTATAAGATTGCAAAGACTTTTTAGACCAGTGTAATATGAATATTTTTACAAATATTGGTGAAATCAATTCTTTTCTTTTAATAACTGTAATTATTATAATGTATATATAAGGAATGAATATAATATTTTTTTTAATTTAATTAGTAATGCACTCTCCCAATATAAACACACAAACAAAGACATGTTTTAGTTGCTTAAAAAACTGTTACCACTTTAACTTGAGTGACTGGATGGAATATCACTGCATGTTTATATTCAGCAAAAACCCACACATATTGCTGGCTTACCACTAATCTTATTACTACTATATATAATATGGCAATTTCATCTTTAGGGACATAATTGAATAAAGATAGCATGGATTGCATATGTTAAGTGATGGTTAAGACACAAGATAACGAGTAAATCAATAAAAGAAGGAACTGATCAAATTAAATGAAAACAATAGGTACAGGAAGTATCCACAAGAAGTAATAGGAGGCTAATTTCTATATTATGACATTCTTTACTAATTTGAACCTAAGACTGAAGAGATCAGAGGTGACCAGGGGTTAATGTTCTNTTTCAGATCAAAGAAGCAATTTCTTGAGAATGATACAAGTAGAAATATGTACATGTAAGTATTAGGAGCGTCAGGGAACACTCAGACTACTTTTAGCTAAATGCAGTGTCACACTTAATAGCGTCACCGGGAATGATCACATGGAGACTTTCACTTTGCTACCTTCTGATTGACAGGTCTGAATGGAGCTTATTGCAACCTTTATCCTCTAACAATGAAAGTCTTATTCCAACAAGAGACACTGAGGCCTAAACATATAAGCCATTATTGCTACAGATGTTTTTGAAGAGTTACAGAGAACACACAAAATGGAAATAATTTTCATTCCAAACTTTTTTTTTTGCTAGTCTGTGTTCTTAAATGTAATATATATATATATATATATATATATATATATATATATATATATATATATATATATATATATTCACTAATATTGAAAAAGTAAAACAAAAACAGGACATTTAAATAAGCTCATATTTTAGAATAATAGAATCTTTCTTATGTTTAATTCTATACCTCCAATGTCATTTCCCCCCCTTTTTTTACCCCATTTGTTCTGTTAAAATTCTTCAATAAAAATGTAATAATGTTAAAAAAAATGGAAGCGAAGCCCGCTTAGGGGTGAGCAGGAATAATTGCCAGGCTTGGGCCTTTCTCCTCCATTTTCCTTCTCGTCTCTTCAATGGGAGGCCAGTTCAGCCAATAGGGCAGCAGTGGGGTCATAGGTTGCAGAAAAGGGGGCGTGTTAGCTAGGTTATATAAGTGATCCCCTGTGATAGTCTCCTCCTCTGTGTGCCTGGTGTTCATCGTCCCTCCCTCCCCCCCATGTTTTTTTCTGCTCTCTTCTTCTCTATGCTGTTTTCTCCTAACGTGTTTCTTCCTTTCCAGACATGGCACAGTTGGCGGTAGCAGTGGGGGTCAGGCTGGATCCAGTTGGCGCATTTATTAATGTTAAAGTCGGTGGTCATAAGGTANTAGTGGTATTTAGGCTTTATTGGGTGTTTAGTCCCCGCGGCTGTACCCAACTGTCGGACACTCCATTGTGAATGGGTGATCCTGAGTTATGTGTTTAGTTAGTTAGTTAATCTACCACCGCTGGGCGCCTGTTCGGTTATTATAGTTCTGGTTTATACATTATATAGGTAAGTTTGTAAAGGTAAAGCCCTGACCTCCACTGCTATGTCAGCCACCCGGTTCTCAGCCCTCATGACGAGTATATAAATCACAATTCAGCTAATTCGGTCCAATCAATAAACTGTGCCCCCTTTTTTATAACCAAATATCTGGCCTCAGAGTGTTTTATTGCGTCAGTGTCTTTATTGAGCGTCGAAGGGGGAGAGGGAACTGGGGGAGGACAGTGCTCAGCCGTTTGGCAAATTAAGAATAATAGAATACAACTTAAATATTCACCAAGTCTTATATAAAAATATGCTTTGCAATGTTTGGCAGGGATGGGTATTATTAGTTTCTTATGAAGACAACAAATTCCTCTCTCTTATATACTGAGGTATGAAATGGCATTAAAGGTATCCTATTAGAAAGGAAGGAGCAACAGTAGCAAGAATGGACAAGGTTGGTAATGGAGGATAGAGCGGGGGGACAGCATGGAGTGGAGAGCAAAGGGGACAAAGAATAGTATATGGGGAAAAGCATTTCAACTCATAACCAGTAGACCTTGTTGACGTAATACATGTCTGTATTAAGTTGAGAATCATATGGTCTACATTATGGGACCATAACATCATATACTGGAAACAAATACAACTTAACATTTTCTATATTTTATAAAGTGTAAAAGCACTTTGTTTAACATTAAATTACCTTTGAGGAACATTTATAATTGTTGCCACAGGTCTGTCCAATCATGTTAACCTTCAAAACCTCCATATCTATTAAAGATTCAAGGGATGCAGTTACTGTAGCCACAATGGTAACGCTTTAACATCCCATTAAGCCTCTGCTGTACATGTTCTCTAACAAAGCTTCTCTTGTTCTTTGCAGCCCAGTCTGCACTTTTATGGGCTATTCATCATTCTGTCATTTCTCCTTCCCTTGGTTTTATGCTTGATATCTGTAAGACAGGTCCTGGTTAGGTGCATTATATCACTGCTGGCTTTGTACCCTAGAGTAAATGCTGTTTATTTTTGTCACCAGGCATGCACTTAGTATGCAACAGTGCACTGGCTGTCAAGGAGAGGTTGACCTGGGACAAATCTCCAATCTGTACTTTGGTTTTTGAACCATAACCACAGCATGCTGGGAATGGAATTATCTAATTCTGTCCTCCAAACAAGCATCTCTTTTCTCTTTGGCAGATGCAGTCTGATGCACTTGACTGCATTTGCTAATAATATGGAGGTAGCATGTACTTCAAACGGACGTGACTCATTGTCCTACTTCAAGTCAGATCCAAAAGATTTAGACAGTGTCTGACAAATTCGCATTATTTATATCCACATGGGACTCCTTTTTAGCAAATAGTTTGACAGTGGGAGAATTCTATAGCCAAGGCCTTCACAGCGTGTATTGTAGCATGGTGGAAATGTTGTCTCTGCAGTACATATAATCATCATCAGGGTGCACTGGAGGCACAAACATCATTTTAATGGCCAACAACTGCACTGGCCATGTTTAGTCCGTTATGCCTTAAACAGATTTCCACGTGTTCTGGGGGATGATGAGGAAATCTAAATAGTAGCATAACTATTGTAGGTTCAGGGGTTATTGTAGGTTGTTGCAGGGCCTGTAGGAGAGGGGAGCTGTTTCCCCTTGCACTGGCGGAACTCCAAGCAAGCTGTCAGAGGCTGGAGCTTAAGACAGTGCTCAGCACTGTAAACACGCATACGTAGAATGCTGGGTACTGCCTTTCAAGTTGCCAGCCTATGACAGCTTGTCTGCACATGTTCAGACTTGTAAAGTACAATAGTAGGCACTTTAAATTACCGTAAGTTGATGTAATTATTTTACTGTAATGCCTTATTTTATTATATAAAGGTTTCCTATTTCTCCTCTGTGATGTCTTTGTCCCAGAAGAGCAGCATAAGGGAACACAACAGAGAACCGTACATATTGTCCAGTCAATGTTTCATCTCTTAACATGCAGCTGCTATTGTGATGAAATGTTTATTGTGAGAGACAAACTTTTCCATATTTTGTTTTACCCAGGGCCGTAACTAGGTATTTTAGCGCCCTGGGCGAAATATGACACTGGCGCCCCACCACCCACACCTCGGGGACGTGGTCATTTTTGTGGGAGTGGCAAAAAATTAACATTTTGTATATATGATATGTGTGTGTGTGTATGTGTGTGTGTATATATATATATATATATATATATATATATATATAATAGTTAAGTAATAATAAGGTAACTTACCTCTAAAATATATAAGGGGTATTGCTGGGTATAATATAGGGGGTATAGCTAGAGAC
>JABWIB010000025.1:165795-188772 GCA_016617825.1 Platyplectrum ornatum | reverse complement strand
AAAAGGGGCAGGGCTTAGCGGGACAGGGGCGGGGTTTGGGCGGACTGGGGCGGGGTTTGGGCGGACTGGAGGCGGGGTTTGGGCTGACCCGGGGGCGGGGCTAATGTGTCCCGACCTCTGGCAGCTGGAAGTTGGGAGGTATGGCTGCAGCTATGAAACCAATCTGCCGGCTCAGCTGCGCCCACCCCTCCTTGCGCCCAGGGCAGTGGCACAGGTCGCACACCCCTAGTTACGGCCCTGGTTTTACCTGTCTGTGTTTTCTCTTACCTTGTAATCTCCCTGAAATTAGAAAATGTCAGTTCAAAGGGTTTGGAGGAAATACATCACCAGATATTCTAGCAGTTTAAAAGAAAAGATAAAATCTGCAGAGAATATTCATGAAAAGTGATTTTAAATGTTCCATGCCATAGCACTAGATCACTAAGATAGGAAAAACATTTTGGTAAATATAGAGGTGCATTACCATGATGATTCTGGGGTAATTATTCAGTTGCCAGGTGGACAGAGGGAGGTATGCTAATTGTCAAGTAAAGCAGGTGCGGTGCATTTTGTGTTAAACACAGAGAATTTATTAATGGGTATGTTAGAGAAATTATTATGAAGCACAGTGTGTTTAAATAGTATAGATAAGGACAATATAATACAAAGTGCTGTGTGTGTGATGTAGAGATACTGTATTGTATATAGGGATACAATGTGTATGAGAGTTAGCCAAAATCTGAATGCTTTATGGGGTGCACTGTACGTGAGCATGAGGTAAGGAAAATGCTTTATGGGATGCTCTGGGTGTGTGTGAGAAAAGGACAGAGAGGGTGTAGGAAGAATGTATTATGGGGTGCATTGGGTGTGTGTGAGAGAGAAAGATAGAGAGGGGGTAGGGAGAATGTATTATGGGGTGCACTGGGTGTGTGAAAGAGAAAGACAGAAAGGGGGTAGGGAGAATGTATTATGGGGTGCACTGGGTGTGTGTGAGAGAGAAAGACAGAGAGGGGGTAGGGAGAATGTATTATGGGGTGCACTGGATGTGTGAGAGAGAAAGACAGAGAGGGGGTAGAGAGAATGTATTATGGATTGCACTGGGTGTGTGTGAGAAAGACAGAGAGGGGGTAGGGAAAATGTATTATGTGGTGCACTGCTTGTGTAAGAGAGAAAGACAGAGAGGGTGTAGGGAGAATGTATTATGGGGTGCACTGGGTGTGTGTGAGAGAGAAAGACAGAGAGGGGGTAGTGAGAATGTATTATGGGGTGCACTTGGTGTGTGAAAGAGAAAGACAGAGAGGGAGTAGGGAGAATGTATTATGGGGTGCACTTGGTGTGTGTGAGAGAGAAAGACAGAGAGGGTGTAAGGATAATGTATTATGGGGTACACTGGGTGTGTGTGAGAGAGAAAGACAGAGAGGGGGTAGAGAGAGGGGGTATGGAGAATGTATTATGTGGTGCACTTTGTCTGAGAGATAGAGACAAGAAAAGATGGTGGAAGCAGAAAATGGCTTTGCTCTTAGGTATATCAGTGACACAGGTCAGTTGCACATCTTCTGCGCATCTGTCTGTTTTTCATATGAAAGCATAGCCTAAAACTGGTCTGTACATATGCATAGGAGTGTCTTCAAGACACTCAGACAAAAGTTTAACCATGTCTTTTGATTTGTTCTAATGTGCTAGTTTAACAGGGTGTCCACAATATTATAGCACAAAGGCGTGTGTTCTACTAAAAACACACCACTTTGTATATGACATATACCGCATTTGCGTTCCTTTGCGCTGCACGAATGCAAAATTTGTGAATGAGCTCTTTATGTCTTTCTGGAGTTATGCTGATAATAAGACTGCAATTTCATTTTCATTCTTTATTGTAGCATTAGAAAAAAACATGTCTGTATTATTGGCAAATCAGTTAGGAAAATAAGAAATACTAAGCCCATTCTGCAACTCAACTATCAAAGTGCATCTATTCACAAGCAATACTTTGCTGTTATAATGAATAATAAAATACTGAACTAAACACTAGTTCCATAAAATCATGATAATATGGCAGCCTAATGATTGAGCATTTGATAAGTATCAAATTGCAGTGTGGGCAGCTGGCACAATTCATTAAGAGGCACCAAAATTGAATCTAGCAGAAGTGCAATTGTTATAATCTATTTGTCTTCACTTTAATATACTTGGCTTCCGTACAAACATTTGCACTTGATGGACAAGCTAACAGCTTCATAAAATGCATTGATAAAATAGATAGCAGTCTGATAGTTTGCTTCCTTTTGTAATGACTTCGTCGTTCTATATCACTCACAGGAACTGCTAGCTTGGTGAAAACAAACACAAGCCGTTAAAAGAAGAATATTTGGATAGAATCAAATTGTAACATCATTCGAGAAGCAGAGACATTACTGTAAAAGCTTTTTTAGTGCGTGATGCATTCGAAATTCATTGTATTATACACATTCTGGTTTATTGATTGCATTATGGATATATTTCCATGGATTTCTTTCAAGTTTTCTATTTTACAGTTCAGCTAAATACATAAAAAGAAAAACATATAAACTTATATTGAAATCAGTAATTAATCCATGACTTTGAAAGAATGAATAGCACCAGATTTTTGCACTGTGTGAATGGGGTATTATTGTAGTAAATTCAGAATTTGGTGGTTTTCCCCCCAAATTACTATATAGTTAAGTACAGAAAGTCTTTAGTAGTAAAAATCATAGTAGACACAAAGAACGACAGTCTAGCTAGCAAGTGTGTTGAGATAACGAAGTTACTTAACAAGCAATATCTCCACAAAATATCTATACATATTAAATTACAATTTGATAATGTGAAACAATCAGACAGCCTAATTCTACCAAAGAAATAATAGGTTTCAAGTGACTGGGCATACCTGTGGTTCATCTCTAAGGCTGTTAAGCTGGCCATTCACAAGAACGATATCGTTCTCATGGTGGCCATAAATAAAGAGTTAAAACCTGTTGAAAAAAAGAAATAAGTTCAATAAAAATATACTTACATTTAACACCACACTCCACCACCCTCCGTCAGTTAAGGAAGGAGGAGTATACAACCTTGGGAGAGGGCATCTACAATCAGAGATCCACTTATACAAGGAAGTGAATGTGAGGTTGTGATCCAAGGACTACATCGTACCATAAGGATTAACTATAAAACATATGTTGAAATACATAAATTTAATGTCCATCCGAACTATTATTGTATTTCTTTCCCCTTGGTGAGTCGGTTCAATTTATGGAGGAGGAGAGTTGTTATGTCACCATCCATTGAAGGGAGTAGTGCCTGACCTCCGTAGAAGATGCCTGGTATCGGTGACCTGTTGAGGAAAGAACATGAGATATATGTTGATTAACATCTTAATTGATGTAACCTTTATTTAAAAAGCGACTTTGTTACTGTTACTCTCTACACTATATTGCCTATATGTTCCTTTTTCCTGTTGATGGTATAATACCAACTGTGGAAGAGGAGGAGATTAAAGTAGTCAACTAAAAAGAATGCCTTCCGTATAGGGAAGGAGATCAGTCAGCAGGATCCTATATTTATAGGAAGTTGGTATAAATATATGACAAGATATAGGGGTCAGTATAGATATAAAACAATATATGGCGGTCAGTAAAGATATATGATAGGAAATTGGGGCTCGGTATAGATAAATGACAGGACTTGGGGAGTCAGTATTGATATATGATATGATATAGGAGTTAAGCTGGCCACACACTATAAGATAAATTGTTCCAATCGAAATGTTTTTTCAAGAGTGGGCAAAACCATGTTGAATTGCAGGGGAGGTAAATTTAATTAATTGCAATCAGTATTACAGGTGAGAGATGATGTGTCCAGCCGAAGTCTAATAACAGTGTAACAGTAACGCTGGTCAGTATCTGTGTGCAACATGTAACAATAAAGTATTCCCCATGCATACAAACACTAACATTAATTTTACCTCCCCCTGCAATTCAACATGGTTTTACCCACTCTTGAAAAAATCATTTGATTGGAACAATTTATCTTATAGTGTGTGGCCAGCTTTAGTTTAGATATAAGACAGGATATATAGGGCAGTATATATATATATGATATTGATGAGTGTTGTTGTTGATGAGAAAAGCAGGAGAAGACCTCTAGACCGGCAGTCAGTGAAGGTCACATGACACACTGAGTAAGTTTATTTCACAGTGTGTAATTAGCCATCACTGGGTCTCTGTAGAGGGATGACTCATCAGTCTGACTCACCTTCCTCAGTGACAGGCTGTCAGTGTATCTCACACAGAGCCGGTAATCGACATCCCCTCAAACCTATGTCCTCCTCCTCCCCTCTGGTCAGATGCCACCCTAGGAAACCTTACTGCCCATACTGCCTACGCCTTGGGCTGGATCTGCTTAAGGGTTTCATTTTTACAAAAGTGGTGCATTAATTGTAACTCATACATATGAAGTTGTTTCAATGTATATGAAATGAAATACAAATGGTTTTTGTAGTTTGCTTTTTTATATGCTTATTTTTGTTTGCTTTTCTTAAATTATATTCCTAGATCTGTGTTCTACGGATGGCACCTATGACTTCTTTTGTCTTATATCTTCACCATTGCAAATTGCATTGCGTACAGTTCTTCAAAGCTTATGCAAGTAATTCAGCTGTTCCCATTACAGCATCCAGGCTACACTCAGCTCGCACTAACGAGATGGCATCAGGCTTCAGGGTAATATTAGTGAATGTTCCGTGATAGACTTGTTTATTCTCATGTGTATTCATTTTATATCTTCATTTTCAGTTCACTTGACTTTTATTAAAATCTTAATGTTAATGTATGCATTTAAAGCAACATTAGCTGTAAGCGGAAATGCATCTATTTCCAAGTGAGTTTTGAAAGTAAAAGGATATATTTCATTGTTATTAAAGAGCTATATTTTATCATTTTTAGGGGATTTCATGAAAATAAATGTCTGCTTGCTAAAGGTTTATTGATACTTTTGGAAATTGCCTGTAGCTTACGTTCAATAAGATTCCTCTTTTTGTTAAATCAAAAATATTTACTTAAAAATTTTAACCAAATCCTCAAATTAGTCTTATTACACTTCCCTATGTATCCTCATCTGAAGTCAGAAAGAAACCTGAAACCTGAAGTGTGGCTCTCCTGGTGTTCTCAAACTACATGTTCCAGCATGCTTCGTCAAGTATCAGTTATGTCTATGCAATTAAAGCATGCTGGGACATGTAGTTTGACAACAACAAGAGAGCTGCACTTTGCCTAGCCCTGGTCTATAATATAGGTTCTCAACCATTTTTAGCTGTGAACCACTTGCTCACTATAGAACCAGTAAAACTGACCAATCCTATTCTACCCCTCCTTCTTCCTTCACTACGATACTACTATTAGCACATGCAATACTGGTTAAAAAAATAAATAAATAAATAAATAAAATATATATAAATATTTTAAACATAAGACAGGACTTGCAGGTTCCTCAAGAGTGATGTGTCAGCGTCATTCAAAGCAGACTTTGTTGCAGAGGAGAAGACTGCACAGGTAAGTAAAGTATGTTTAAGTTCATTAAAAGGATAGGTTGGGGCTGCAGATCTGGAGACACACGAAATTAAAAGACTAGAGACACAAAAATCCCCTCAGTGGTTTGGACACCCTATTATTGGTTTATCTTTAAAAAGCAACTATGGGGGCCCCAATAAGTTGTCGTACTGGGGTCCAGAATTCCTCTTGGTGGCCCTGCGTTCTAACTCTGAATCCTGTTAACGACTCCAATAACAGCAGTATACTTTGAGTAGGGGCAGTATTATGTTGTGTCTGACAGACAATGGCCCATTTATACATTTATTTACACATATGCCAATATATATATCATGCATATTTGTTTGCAGTGCAGCGTTACAACATACCGATGGATAATCGAGATAATTTACTGAAGGTTATTTGATTTCATAGCTTCAGTGCAAAATAACAACCTCAACATATGTTTCCAAACAAAATGGTTTTCTAATCTATAAAACCCCAAGTCTACTGCTATAGCTACAGTATCCATCAAAGACCCAGGAGCTAACCACTAAGCTTAGCTTAAATCCATAAAACTTATCAATGTCGTGTTAATTTAGCCTGTGGTCTACTCATCTTCTGAGAAATCCTTAAATCAGCTAATGTTATGACAAACCAAGGACACTGTAAAGCTCATTTGTTCAATTGACACTGAAAATGACAGAGAAGTAACCTTGTTTCAGTAATTAATCAATGTTTCAGTAGCAGATGTCTACGGCATTTTATCACATGTACAGCTCATATCTTTCATTCAAACAACAAAAATAGCAATTGTAAGATCCTTACCAATGTATAAACATCAGCTGTTCCCCTTATTAATTAGACTTTATATATTTACATATGACTTGAAACTTATCGCTCCGGTTGCTTTCTAGTTTGTACTGTATGTATTTCATTATTTACAATTCTATTTTAAGTGGGAGCTGATGTATTTTTACGTTTTCAGTTTAAAAACAGGCAGGGAAGGTTCAGCATTACATATAGTAAGAGAGAAATAACTTCTCAGCTATATGACCTTTTTCATGCACTAAAAAGCCCTAATTAGTCATATGTCACAGATTAGGGGTATTTAGAATTACTTTTTTGTGTGTTTTGTAGGCTTTCTAATCTACTGCATTAAACACAATGGAGTTGGATTGGGAAATCTGCGAGTGACCATATGTGGATGGGATCACAAATGGGGATTAAAAAAAGTCTAAGCAAGATTACCACAGACCTGAGAACCTTAATGCGAGGTGACAAATATACAATATGGGTAGAGATTTATCATGAAATAAAATGTTACAATCACATACAGCATCTGCTAACATGTTTTTACAGCACAATAAAGACCAATAAAGAAATATATATATACATAGCAGAGCAGGGATAGTGGCTCAAATAGCGTGCTGAGGTGCCCGAATGGTCGCTGCATTGTATAGGGATATATATATATAAAGAAAGCATCTTAGTGAACGCCACTCTATACAGAGAATATCAGTGAATAGTGTCAACCATCCATTACTGGGAACACCTTAGTCCCTGCCGACATATCGCTAAAAGAGCATTATGTAGATCAGGGCTTGAAGTGGGGGTGTATACAGGAGTACGCCATACCAGGACTTCTCCCTCTGATATTGAAAAAGTTCAAATCCCCATTGACTTCTATTATATTCTGCGTTTCCATACCCCCCCTTCTAAACCCCACATCTAATTTTGCACTTCAACCACTGATTAAAAGTGTATAAAATGATAATTAAAAATACAGTTTGTAATAATACTGTAAACATACTATATTGCCATTTAATGTCTAGAGAAATCCTTAAATCCTTCTGTCGCTGCCTCTCTGTCCCTTTCACTTCCCAAGTAACCTGGTCTGAGATGTGTGGTTTTGCCCACATCCTGGAGGCCACAAGGACGTTCCAGTACATATATACAACAAAATCTGAACCGCGGCTTATGTTGTTTTTAATTTGAGATATGGCAGTCTGACTGCTTTTGGTTTCTTTAGTTTTCATTTTTATTTTACATGCATTACAGAAAATACAGGGAATGAAAATAGAATTTGTGGCTTTTCCAGGAGACATTTTGTTGAATGTGAAAGTTTTGAATGCTGTAGCAGTAAGTGTCAGTGTATAAATATATTGTCTTTATCTCTCTATGATTGTTTCGTAATGAAGGGAAAGCTAGGTATTTTAAGTAATAGAAAACAATTTTTTTCTGATAGCTCTCTCAATTCTTGGTATAGTTCTTTCTTTAAATAAAGCAGAAAGACAAATTATAGATTTAAATTTTTTATTTAGTGCTATTTTTATTTATCACACAACCACATATTATAATCTATGCTGAGCAACAAAATCCAGGGAGATAGAAATCCTGTCCCCATGTTCTGCATCAATAACTTTCTCCATGTCATCCATGATCCACATCTGAAAAAGATAACAAGTTTGTCAGGTGATTTATGTGTCGCTCTTCTTTTTTTTCAGTTGACAAGAGGATTTCCAACCTGTACAATTTTCTGGGTATATCTCAGCACCGCAAAAACATTGTTATCTTTCTTATTTTTCCTTCATGTTATAACGCGTTTGACTTTTGGATGATGCGGTTTGGCTTGTCTAAACCATTTAGTTCTTCCTAGTTATTAGCCTTGTAATAAATTGATTCATTGCATGCTGCTTGCAAAAAAATCCAACCTTTAGCAACTGATCATTGAAATATGAATAATGAGCTATTTGCCATGCAATCCTTTATCTGATGTGAGAGCAGTTCTGTAATGTGACATTGCTAATCTAGGTATTGCAGTCTGAGCTACAACTTGGAGAAATTTATATTTGAGTTGCTAATATGATAAAACTTTTATGAGGACTGTGTTGGCAGCTACCCTCAGTGGTCTATTAGAACATCCTATTATCAACCATGCATATTGATAAAGCAAAATTAAACCTCCTTTAATAAAGCATGGAACAGCCAATATGGTGTGCAAAAAGTTTTTCAGTTGTGCATTTTATAATGAATGCTGGGTAGACATTGCAAAACATTCATATAATAGGATATATTAAAAAAGATAATACAGGGTTGGCTACTTTTTGCTAAATGGGGGTGGGGATAAAGTGTGAACCGCACCCAATGTCCCACCCCTGAGGAGTAAAAATCCTTAATTTATAAGGTTTATTAAGGATGGACAGAACTTGATAAAAATCCTGACATCAGTGCCAGATGCTCTGGGACCAGAAGATTTTATTGTTTTCCAGAAATTTGCAACTCCTGAAATTGGTGAGTTTTCCGGAGATTGCAGAGAATTCGGCCACTCTGATATAATACTGATAATTAAACTTCCTGAGCATGATGATTCATACATAACACGATTACCATCAGCCCTGGGTTCCTCATCTATCTTTACCATCGTTTTATTCTGGCGCTGTTCCTTCGCTGATCACGATCCCTCAAAATGTGACAACCAGATGCTGTTTTATGCGGTTTAATAGTAATCTTGTACCATGCAAGCAAGTAAGTGTGTTGGTTCTGACTGTTGTGTGATTAACATGATAATGTCTTCAGTATATTACTACTAAAATGAACAGATTTAGGAGTACAAGTGATCTATTGATTTCAACCTGTGCCTCAAGATTGTTACATAATATTGAATCAAGGAAGGGGCTATTTTATTGATGAATGTTACACCTTTTACACCTATCAGACAGAAATAAATAAATGCATTATTAGTGCACTGTCATTTCTAGTCAAAATGTTGACAATAAGAATGGAAAAAGAATATATTATAAAAAGAAATAAAAATAGTAAATATTAATGCAGCATGTTTATTTAGCTTAGCTGTTAGCACAACACATATGGAACCCCCTGTACATTTCACAAAGCTTTGGACCTCAGTAATAAAACATAGCAACAATGATAAATGTCCTAATCCTGGTGGCCAACCTAGAATTAGATTCTCAAGGCACTAGACGGAGGCATCTGATCAAGATGTTCAAACTAGTAATTTTAACCATTAGCTCCTGTTCTGCTAGAATCAAATGCTTTAAATAAAGGATTCACAATCTACAGCATACGAAAGCCATCAGGATTAGGACATATATCTTCGTTGCGTGTATTATTTGAAACTAGGAATTGTTTTATATCATATTTTATATTTCTTAGTAGCATTTCTACTTGTATGCATTGTGATGAAATATTAAACTGTAATAAATGTTCCACTAAAACCATAGCGCTTGTATACCTCTATATACTGTGTTAACTTTTAGGGTTAGTCGCCCCCTTTGATGGATTCTGTTTTTTTGGACCAATTTCCTTTTTAAGGATAAGCGCTTTCTATATGTGCTTATTAGACATGATCAAGAGTTTGGGAATAATGGGAAAACAGGTGTAAGTGTAGAGTAGACTTAGGCAAAACCAAATACTGAGCTGCATAGGGGTGGGGGTGGGGGGGTTAAACAGTAAATGAGTTATATGTGCAAATGCAAAGGATTTTCCCTGGATGCAAAATTATTTAAACTAATCTGCACCCATGACATTGCAACATGGTTAATAAAACTAATTAATTAATTAAGTCATCCCTTCTTCCTGGCTTGCATACAGTTGCCAGCTGACGACTATTCTGCCCCTGCGCTGACAGCATTAAGCTGTCAGCTACTGCCACTGTATTTTAAACAGTGATTAGCATATAGATTGAGTGATGAGCATGACATGTCCTCTGTGGGTGCAGGGCAGGCTGCTGCTCTGTATTAATGCTACTGCTGGCGTCCATAAAATTTAATATATGAGTGTATAATGGCAAACTATTTAAGTGTAAGTGCAATGTAATTGTTAAGTCTTTATTAGTGTCTATGTACACACCAAGGGGGGAATTCACTAACTGACGATTTCCAGAAATCATCAGTGGCTGACGATTTTGACTGGTGATTTCATTATGTGAATTCGACATGACGATTTTATTGAAAATCGTCAGTGTATACATCAGTTTAGTGCAATATCGCCTGCCGAATACCCGTTTTTTCGTCAATGGATATCGTCAGCATTCGTCAGCCATTACATATCGGCAATACAAATCGTCACTTACTGAATATTATACATCACCAGTCATTGACGATTTCAGATCACTGACGAACGCTGACGATATGAAATCTCAGCAAAAATCGTCAGTTAGTGAATTCCCCCCCAAATGCGGACCTGCGGATCCTGTGACATATGGAACATTTTTCCATACACCAGAGTATCCATCCTCTGGGCCGGACCTACCCTCAGCCCACCTAAATAACACTAGGTGGGTGAGGGGTCCATATAAATTAAGGTTTAAGATGACCACTGATCCGCACAAATGACTTAAGGCACGGGCAGGGCCGCCATCAGGGGGGGACAGCCTGGCCTACTGTCCCGGACCTGGCTGTTCCCCCCCAACGGTAGGGGCCCGACTCCATGTACTGGCATGCAGCAGAGGGAATACAGATGGAAAGCTTCTGTTCCCTCTGTTGCCTAAACTCACTTAGATGCTGTTATTGGCAGTGGGATTGTTCAGCCTGTCGGCCGTCTGATGGACGGTGTGACGTCATGGCGGGACGCTGTGTCACGTGGGGAAGGGGGGGGCCAGAGACATACAAATTCTGTCAGTCCCGGGCCCGGCTCATACTAAAGGTGGCCCTGGGCCTGACAGAGGAGTTCACTGCCTTCTGCCAGAGCTGAATCTGGTCTTACATGATTAAGTGACAACTGACTATGAAGCAACCACAAAGAATAAGGCATTATAAATATAACACATACACCTAACCAGATCACTGCAAAGAAATATAGTCATTTGTGTGTAAAGACCGCGTACAATTGATAGGGGGTAAAAATGCATAATAAACCACGCATTTGTCCATCTTCCCACTGCCGCCTTGTCTCAGCCGAGACTGTAAATCAGAAAGACGCTGCTTTCCTGATGACAATTAAAATCAGTGTAAAATGTGAAGCAGAAACGGTGCTTTAATATCCATAATGAATGCCTGACAGATTAACACTGCTGCTGCAAAGGTTAAGGACAACAGGAAAGTATTAAGCAGACATGTCTCAGTTTTTTTCATAAACACTTTAACCTGTTAACATGTATTATTAATGCACTATACATATTTTGCGCTAATTACTCACAACAGACTACTGAGAGGAACCCTGTGCCACATCATTTTGCATTAAGTACTGCAAGGGTTTGGGTATGAATTACCTTTATTCCACAGAAGGGAAAATAGTTTTACTTTACATGATCATTTTCAGCGCTGGAAACGGTGGAAGATCCCTGATAATAAATAGATGATTATAAATGACACACTGTGACTTGACAGGTAATGCTGCAATCCTTATATCAGTAATATTTGGAAAACTAAAGTAGCTGCATTCCTGCTGAAGACTTAAAATGAAAGTCACCAGAGGTTAATAGCCCTTTCATTTAATACAAAGTGGTTCTTTAGATAAAACAAATTGTATATAAGTAGTAGCTTACATGCACTCAATGCTGTGATTCCTATCTCAGGTCCTAAAAGTCTTGGGACTAGGAAAGTACAGACAGACAACAACTGTCACTGTGAATGCCATCATTATAGAAACAAGATGTACAGTAGTCATGCCCAGTCATGAATATACCACACATTCAACACCCACAAATGACGCCCTTCAATTCCTGCCCAATAACAACAATATATCATAGGCCTGTATTTACTAAACTGCAGGAATGGAAAATTGGAGTCTAGTGGACATTTTCAAAAAGGAAACTGAGAGCTAGAAACTGAGATCAGATTGGTCTTTCCAGTCCTGCAGTTTAGTACAATATAGGCCTGATAGTAGAAAAAGATATATGGGTAAGATATTTCCTTGGTATAGCTGAGTCAAGGTCGATGTCCAGACTGATGAGCCTAACATCCTACATCTCTAATGTAATTCCACACATGTCTTGAGGAATCCATGTGCACGCACAGCGTATGTGTACAATCTGCGACTCTCATATGGATTTCCTGCAAAACTCAGCGTTGTGTACAGGGAGGTTGTCTTCATTCTGTGCACATGGATTTGGGTCTGATGCAGTGGTTCCCAAACTGTGTGCCGTGGCTCCCTGGGGTGCCGCGAAGCTCTCATTGGGGTGCCGCGGAATGTTTATTCCAGACATTGTGCCACGTTGCTAGTGTTACTCCGAAGTGCAATTTCATGTCTTGTTTAGGGACAACACAAGATTTATATCAACCTGATGTGTTTCTGCCTTTACCTAAATAGTTATTACACTGTTCTGACTCAAAAACGTAAAAAATGAGAAATTATTTTTTCTTAGGGGCGCCTTGAAACATTATGGAAGACCCTAGGGGTGCCTCGACTGAGAAAGTTTGGGAACCTCTGGTCTGATGGAAGCTTTAACGATGTATAGTATGGGATGGGTTGCAAACTATTCGTAAAATTCTTCTCTGCATGCAACCCTTCTGCAAAGCTATGTAAGCGTAAAACCTAAGGTAGAATTCAGAGCGCATAAGTAGCTATTTTAAAGTTTATGTAAGGGATGTGGCTTAGGGAACGCAACATCCCCCTCAACAGCGCTGGAGTTCAGATGCTGCAGAATGGGCATTGGATCTCCGCTTCTGCTGCACATGGATCTCCGACCACAACAGAGGTCTGTATCCAGTCCATTATCTCCACAACAAAGCAAAGAATCTATTTCATTTCACCACCATCTCAGTGAATAGTTTACAGAAAGTTAACAATCTCTATACCATGCGCCAAATGATAAATGCGTGAACTCTAACCTACATACCCCCCATTAAACCCAAACAACATTTGTGTATGTGCTAATGCCTGGATCTTATTTTCATCTCATTTCATACTTCTGGAAACGTAGAAATTGACAATGAACATGTAGGTGCAGGAGTCATTTTGTCCTTTTACCACATATGTTATATATCATACATAATTGTATATGATTTGTGTGCATAAAGTAATCATAAACATTCCAGGCTCCAGTTAGATAACATTAAACTAGAGTTTTCAGTAAATAATATTGGTAGTTTTATGTGTCTTCCATGCACTGAAAACTTACATAAATCGGCGTTGCCGACATTAAGTTTCTCCCTCCCAGGTGAAACCAAGAGTCATCAGCATGGGGGTGTGGCAGAGGGCATGATTTTTGCAAATCACATCCAGCTCCATTCCCTGAATGGCAAAACTCATACATTTGTTATGAATGGGCCGGTGCCGGTATGGCATACCCCCGTATACACCCCCACTTCGAGCCCTGATTTACATGACATCATTGCCTGAGCCTGGGTCCCAGGCAACCCTGCCATAAACTGAAAATTAAATGATCATAAAACATAAAATGAACATTGGAGGGTATATTTACTAAGTGTGGTGATGTTGCCCATAGCAACCAATCAGATTCTAGGTCACATTCTCTGTCTGTAAAATGAAAGCTCGAATCTGATTGGTTGTTATGGGCAACACCACCACTTTCCAATATCACTGCAATCTCACCGCTAAGTAAATATACCCTTGCATCATGAAATTAATAGCTGAAAGTTCCAATACCATATGACTATATTTGTCCTAGAATGAGGGTTTATAACTTGTCTGGGGTGTTTAGATAAAAGATTAATACATAATTCATTTCCAGAAAAATACAATAAAAATAAAATATATTAAACTTAAAGTCAAGATGTTCTTTGGGAACATATGGTATAAAATATACAGGAAGAATACCTGAGTTTGTGAAAGTGTTGCATTTGACTTGAGATAATATGGGAAGATTGCTTGGTTATTTGACGTAGTGTGGCATTATGTAAGGCAATGTACATTACTTTGGGTGCTTAATGTATTCATTATATTTTACCTGTACTTCTTACACAATGGCCTTTCCAGATTTTTTTCCTGCATTTTACAGATATAATGGCAGCAAGTTTTATTCTACATCACAGAAATGTGTTTGAAAGCAGATATGTGTACTTTCTTTGTAGGGCAAAATGACTTCTAGTTTTTGTAAGCTGTGCTTTCTATCAGACTTTTACATTTTCCAACAAACTATTGCAAACTGTTTGCATTATTATTTGTTTGGCTGTAAAGTGTGGCATTAGATGTTACTATAGCATAGAAATTATTAAAGCAAAATGACTTGCTGTCTCATTAATAAAATAATAATAATTAATAATATTATTATTTAACATAAAAAAGTTTATAGGATCATAATTAAAATAAATGGTATGCTAGGACATATGTAGCCGACAATGTGAACATGACACGGGTATTGGTGGATTACGATAATGAAAAAAATAGAAAGTTAAAAAAAAATAATTATATATATATATATATATATATATATATATATATAAATTAATGAATGAATTAAATAAAATAAATGAATACTGTAAGTGCAGGGCTTAAAGTGGGTATTTCTATGTGAAGGGGAGGAAGGAGAATTTCAAGAACATTTATCATAAAATTGCAGCTGAGGGTAGTATTAAAGTAACTGGATTAAAGAAAAAGCACACCTATGAAAAAATCGAGATTGGCCGGTGGCCATTTATATTATGTATACTGTGCTACTGTACTGGAACATATTGCACACCTACTGAAGCAGGGGCTTGGTTGCCATCGGATGTCATACCTCATTATTATAGTACACTTTATGCCCTCTCAACATAAACTGGTGCAATGTCTAAAGGTAAGGTAGGGCTTAGCTATCAGTGAGGGGACGGTTCACTGACCATGCAGATACATGCATATGGTGACGCTTCAAGTGTGGATAACTAGGCATTTAGATAATACAAGATTTGTTTTATGAGAAAACAGATCTCTCAGGTAGGAAAGTAGAGTCCTGGGATTGGAACATGTACGTGGTCTTCCATGTCTGGGTGCAGCAGGATTCTCATATGGGATAAGTTTAGACTTGTACAGTAATTTTAGGAATAAGTTGGGTCTTGTGTCCTTTAAAAGCAGACCCTAAATTAAGAGTTAATGTGAAAAGTGCAATTCATTAAAATTATCAGAAGAAGCAGTGGTCATGTCTTATCTTTTCTTATATTCTAGGCTTTCCACATTCTGGTATTGTGCTCCCAATTTCTGTTAATGTATTTGTAATTGTTTAGCTTTGCTAAGTGACCCATACAATCAATGAAACTGAAAACAAAGCAAGAAAGAAGGAACATCTGCCATAAACATTTGTTAATACGTAAAAGATGCTTCTCAGTGCTCTGGAGTAGAGAACAATTGTTTCTAATTTAACTACACTAATTCTCAGGTCAGCAGCAATGCGGTTTATTAATGGAGAACACCAGAAGTACAAGGTCACTTTCCATTAAGGAAAATGTGGACAGGACTCCAAACACCACCTGCTAATCCTTCGAGATCATATGGGTAGATTATATTTCATATTACGTGTTATATTACATGTAACATTCTAGATTGCATTATTTTTATGACAATCTGTGTACATAAAAGTGTACATTAGTAAACAAAACCCTGACAATACTGATGAACATCTCATCAAGCAAAACGGGCTCCCTGTCTAAATGAGGGGCAAATCACAAGTAACAGTGCATTTGTGCGGCACATGATTCCAGTATGTTTTTAATGTATACTAAACTTTTATATGCATTGTAAATGTACAAAGGGCCAGCTTACATCATTAGCATGCCTGATCCCCACGCTGTAGGTGGCCAAAGACATGCTAAGGAAGAAGGGTGGTATGCTTCGTAAACGTCAAATTGTCTAAAAAGTTGGATATTGTCTCTAATCCTGGATCACCACGTTTTCTCTAATACCCCCAACTACAGATGTGCCTTGTGTTAGTGTTCATACTTGACTCTACACAGACCATGCAACATCTCATTGCCCTACCCCAGTGGTGTAGGAGCAATTTAGGTTGAGGGAGCTAAGATATAATTATATTTTGGTACCCCTTCCTGATAGATAGATAGATAGATAATAGATAGATAGATCGATAGATAGATAAGCAGATGATATGTATCGACCAGTCTTTGGCCAGGTTGGTGGTCCACTTGCATTGACCTTTCTTATAAGAAGTTTCCCAGTCGTCCTTCTGACAAGATGCCCTCAGCCAGACTTGGCTCACATTATACGACTACCATCTTTTCTGCTTGGCTATCATCTTGGCTTTATGATTGTCCAGTTCCTACACTTGAACTATAATTTCTCCATGCTGAATAAGGACCCTTTTTCTGCTGCTTGATCAGTTTCTTCATTCTGACCGGCTGCAAATTCTTCATCTGCTGCATTTCTGTATTCTGCTGACAAGACGCGGTGAGCTTCTGCTTTCTGGTCCCTGATTCTTCCAGAATGATTTTGTTCACGGTTCCATAGTTGTGTACATCCAGGAAGGTGCAGTCTATACTAACACTACCTGTAGCTGCTTTCTACCCAGCTGTGTTCCCTGTGTGCCGCTTACACTGACTGATCTCAACTGTTTATATTGCTCTTGCCCGAAGGGGGTTTATTCTCATTATACAAAGCTAAAAAGAGAATATTGGTCATGAACTCTGCAGCTTTAATATATACAAAAACAAGACAAGTAAATCAGTAGGACAAATATTAGATCGACCTAATTATTTCACAATATTGAAGAAATCCTGTACATGAAATATTCATACGTTTGGCAGGGCTGCCGGTTCCTGGAATGTTTGGGAAATTCCTGGATTCAAGGCAGTTTTCTCAGAATCCCGGGATAATGGCAAATCTCCTGGGAACCAGGCTAAGGCAATGATTTAATGTAAATCACTAGCCATAACTATTAACAACCAAAAAGACTGTATTCGGTCCAATACAATTAGTTGTATTAGTTACAATTATTCAGTGACAACAACATACCACACCCCAGACTCCCCCCCCCATGTCCGCACCCACAAGCCACATTAGACCATAGACCAGTGGTTCCCAAACTGTGTCCCGTGGCTCCCTGGGGTGCCACGACACTCTCATTGGGGTGCCATAAATAGTTTTTTCCGATGTGGTGCCATGTTGCTAGTGCACAATTTTACGTCTTGTATAGGAGCAACACAAGATTTGACATCAACCTGAAGTATTTCTGTCTTTACCTAAATAGTTATTACTCTATTCTGACTCAAAAGCTTAAAAAATGAGAAATCATTTTGTATTAGCGGTGCCATGAAAAATTATGGAGAACCTACGGGTGCCTCGACTGAAAAAGTTTGGGAACCGCTGCCATAGACCCATACACTCATATCCACACCACAAGACTCCTAGAAACACATATACACTTAACGCCAGGAGCAGAGTGCTACCTACCTCTTGTTTTCACAAACAAGACTTTGATATGAATTACAAGGTGTGATTGGGAACCTTTAAAAAAGAGATAGGAGCCCCTCAACACTAATCCCACCTACAACAACTACCCTAGAGTGCTAACAAGAGACCACATCTCTGGACCCATTAAAACAATCATGTAAATCACTGCCACGGCCCCAATCAGTACTATGAATAGGCATAGCAAATTCATAGCAAATGCATGGGGTTTACTGTCCAGGGGCTGGGGCATAAGGCATGATTTGCATAAATCATTTCTGTTCCCTTCTATTTTCCTAACTCTTGGTTTCTCCCGGTAGGTAGAAACCAAAAGTCGGCAACTCTGATGTATGCACATAACATTTCTGTAGTTTTCAGCACAGAAATCCTGCAGAGAAGACAGTTGCACGCTGTTATGGCTAATAAGCTATAAAGTCTTACAACGCCTCATCCTAATCTAATAAAATTGCTCTCCTACAATGAAATGTGCACACTCATCACAGTCTATGGGTTATACATATCCACATATCTCAACCCATAGACTGGGATGAGCTTACACATTTTAACATTGTAGGAGTGCAAATTGTATTAGATCAAGACGAGACACATAGACATAAACTATGGAAAGCCTTCTAGCACCGAAATCTGGATCTTGAGAAATGAAGTCATTTGCATGTGAAAACACCAGACCCTATATTTACTAAGCAGGGAGATTGAAAATTGGGGTGTCGCCCATAGTAGCTAATTTGATTCGAGCCCACATTCTCCAGTATGTAAAATGAAACTGAGAGCTTGAATCTCATTGGTTGCTATGGGCAACAACTCCACTTTACAATTTCCCTGCAATCTCCCCGCTTAGTAAATTTAGGCCCTGGATTAGGCCCAATGTCTTAAAGGAATGAATCATTGGATTTACCCTGTCTTTTTCTTTTAATGCAACCTTGAAATAACACAAAAATGATCAAATTACCTGTGAAATAAGATTGAATTGAATCTGGTTTCAAGATTTGATTTACACAAGAAACTTCCAACAAAAATGACAATAACATTTCAATCAGTTCCTATGATTGTCAGACAGAGGCAGTTTGGATCACTAAACCATAGATCTGAGGAGTCTGCTTGAAATTGTTTGTTTCAGAGAGTCGCTGGGAATGAAAAGAGAAATGACAAGGTCACACACGCTGGTAGAGCTGTTCCCAGCAAATTAAGGTTAGACGTCCAGCCTCCATTCTCTTCATTGTTTCATACCGTAGCATTTCAGACGAAAGAGAAGGATAAAAACACAATGACATTCTGAAGTAAGGAACACAATATAACGTTTCTTGAACTTATACAGGTCACATAAAATGTTTTCAGAATTATGGTTGACTGTATCTTATATGGATTAAATTAAATTTAACTTAATTTAATTTTAAGTACAGGCCAAACTTAACCTCCAATTGATCTTATGTATTCGAACCACATTATCGTTTGTGGCCTTTTACGGGCTGGATCAGTCCTGCCTAATCGGCATGTGATGTCATCCAGGGCTCAAAGTGGAGGTGTATACAGGGCCATACCGGCACTTCTCCCACTGATTTAATTGATACATTTTAAATCTCCATTGACTACTATTATATTTTGTGTTTCCATACTGCAACTTCTAAATGTCCATACCCCCACTTCTAAATTTCCACTTCGACCACTGTTGAAGTCCATTGAGTGCGATTCCCTGTATCATAGGTCTGTCCATCATACACAAGGGACCCTAATCCGCTAGACTAAACTTGGGCTTGTCATCAGGACTGTTGTCAATCAGTTTAGCGACCCTGAAAACTATGGATGTCGATCTGCACAATCCACCATCCAGACCTCATTTTATGTGAAGTTGGACGTTTTACGGTAGTATACGGTAGTTAGAGCGAGAGGAGTTGTCTCCCATGGACTTGCACAGAGATGGATACAACAGAGATCTTAACTATCAGTGATGTGTTCAGACCTTGAATGCAGTGCTATCAAAAAGTTTGGATCTGGTCCTAATGTACAGTTTAAAATTAAAGGTAGAAAGTACATGTGTTCTATGACCAAAGTAGACAAACTGTCCCAGATGCAAACATTATTATACCACCCACAGACACAAATAGCAGCGTGTTTTATCTCAGGTTAAATAAGGTTAAATAATTGTTTTCTGTAAGTAACAGTATAAGTAAAAAGCCTAAAATGTATCTCAATTCACACCTTTGGAAAGTTATGTCTAAAAGAAGCAGAGTTAAGAAATAGTTAAAAAGTTTCAGTTTCAGCTGTTAGTTTATACTAGAGATTATCTAACAATTGGAATATGACTTGTAATGGAAGTACAGTGTCATCTCTTGTAAGTTGCCAATTGCTTAAATGATTATTCCATGTGCTTGCCATGCATTAGAAAGAATGATATATTACCAGGGTGATCTCAATGTTGTCAATTACAATATTCCCAGCACGAGGCCTATCTATTTTTGCTCTTTGTAATTTGAGTTGGCTTACACTCTTACAAACAGTAAATTTTAAATAGATTTTGAGATTATATTTCCATTTGCGACACATTTCATTGAGTTATTTTATCGTACATTGAATTGCATCAGCACAACAGTGGGTTTTTTTTTCAGACAATCAGCTAATCAGATGAAAGATTTCTTCAAACGTTTTGCCAGCTACACCAGCTCCCATCCCAGAATTCTTTGCTCTCATAATAGGCTGCAATAACACAGTTGTCCACCAGATGTCTCTATACATCAATTTCAATGGGAATCGCTGCTCTGAAGATCGTGTGCACAGTACACACTGAAGTTTTCTGTAGACGTTGTTACATCTTTCATCAAAAATATTAGGAGCTGCTAACAATGTGTGTGTTTGCTGTGTACACATTAAACAGATATCTGCTGAAAGGGACATTTATCTTTTGACTGGAAAGATCTTTATGATGTGTACCTACTATTAGCCTTTACCTTGGGGTCCAGTATTGTGCATTGGTTGTAGCAATTATGCTCTTTGCACATGGCCAAATAAAATCTGTCATTGAACAAATAATGCACACAATAAATATCCAGTGACATTGTGGCATGCGATTATTACATTAGATTTATGTGAGAATGGGATCATTATTCCTGCATTCTTCTTACCTTAGCTGAATTATCATTAATAGATGCCGAGGCAGTCAGGTGTTGCATGTGACACTGCACCCTGGAAGGAGTATTTGAAGGATAAAAAGGCAGCCATTAAGCCAGTCATTCGCTTCTATTCTGCTTCTAAAGTCAGTTCAAATGCATTCCAAAGTCATTTAGACCTTTAAATTAAAATGTACATCATTAACTTTAAATTGATGCATGCGAAAGTCACCAAGTCAACAACTGCTAGCAAAGACAGCAATTACAGATAGAAAACAGCTCTCTTTCTCTCTCTACAGACGATATGATGCTGTTTTTAAATACAGTATACTTATTATTTCATCTCGTAGTCTTCTGCTGTTTGCACTGATGTCAGCGGAGGGTAAGTAAACCAAGTTTTAAATACTATAGAATTCATTGGAAGTTTCGGAAAATGATTATAACTTTAGAACTAGTTAAGAAAAAGAACTGAATCCTTAGATCTGAATTACCCCTCTTTCCCATGCATTTAGATCAGATTTTGGTTGCTTATGCATGTATTAGTGTTACCCAATCAGAACACACTCCTGCCTATCCAGACTTCATTATAATGACAATTGAATACCTTCAGATGGTTTGGCTGGCAGTCATAGTGGGCATGCCTTAGAAGCTACAATATAGGTGTGCCCTCTAGCTGTGTACTGCTCCAGACTATACACTACCAATATTTTCCTTTGCAGCAATCAGAAAAGTTAAGGTAGGCTGTGAATATTGGTGAATATAAGTCTGTCAGTGACATTTTTTACATCGACTATTAGCATTATAGATTTAGAATGAAAATCATTTATTATGCTATAAGGACTTGTTTATCACATCAGTCTGTGTACTTCCACATTGCATTATCTTACCAGACTATTTTTATTGGTCAATTCTTACATGTGTACAAAGGACCCTAACCAAACCCTTTTATGTTATATCCCCTCTCAACAGCTTAGCCCTCTAATACTAGATGGGGTTTCATAATTATTATTTGTTTTCAACATGGATAATGTTTCATTGGATAAAATGGTTTTCTTTCTCCTAAGACTCTGCAACTTGAACCCCCACCATTCACAATGTTTTCATAATAATATAGAATTTTGCAGTGTATCAAGACATAGTAACAGTACAGATTAAAGACAGGAATAATGATAATGCATAACATTATATAGGCAAATATTGTATAGTATACCAAACACTGGAAGCACCTCCAATCAGTATCCCAAACAACGGAAGTATTCTAATGTTTCAGGAATGACAGATAGGAGGAGAAAATAGTTTTTCTGGCTGCAACGCTGATTACTAAAAGTATTTTTCTGTTACCATAAGATAATGTCAGATTACCTGGTGAAATATATAATATAGCCTAATTAGGGTCAAGGTACAAAATTTATTTGGTGAGAAATGTTGGAGGTGAGTGGGTATAATGATAATTTTTTTTAAGTTTGCGCTAGCTAGTAATAATTTGCAAGGTTTGTGAAATGATTTGAGAGGAGAGGGCACAGTAAAGCTGGCCATCCACAATAATTATATCATTCTCATGGAATGTCTGCAGTGATAAATGGGCTGAATTTCCCTAGGAAAACCACCCCATCTGCGGGCCATCCATGAGAATGATATCGGTGACACTGTGGCCAAATAATAGAAATTGACATGTAAATAAAATAAATAAAATCATACTTACATTTCAAATTTCTTCTCTGGGCCCAGCTGCTTCTTCTGATGCTCCAGCATCTTCGCCGTGTACGGAGATGACGCTGAATATGCGTGACGGCGTCATGCATATACAACGTCCTGTCCGGTTGTACTGGACGTGCCAGAGCATCAGAAGAAAGAGCAGAAGGAGGTGTCTTTGTTGGGCACCACTCCAGTGCCCAACGAAGACACCTGGGGGTATGTTTACTAAGCGGCGAGATTGCAGTGAGATTGGAAAGTGGGGATGTTGCCCATAGCAACCAATCAAGCTCTCAGTTTCATTTTACACACTGGAGAATGTGAACTCAAATCTGATTGGTTGCTAT
>JABWIB010000025.1:122990-157382 GCA_016617825.1 Platyplectrum ornatum | reverse complement strand
ATCTATCTATCTATCTATCTATCTATCTATCTATCTATCTATCTCATATCTATCTATCTATCTATCTCATATCTATCTATCTATCTATCTCATATCTATCTATCTATCTATCTATCTATCCATACCTGCCAACTTACAGGGTCAGGTGCACGTGATACATAAGCCCCGTCCTGGTGCCGCCCGACTCTGCCCCAGACCCGACCAAGCACACCCCGACTCCGCCCGACACAACTGGCTCCACCCAAGCCCGCCCATTTTTATGTCATGGCTCGCGACTAATGTTATATACAAATTAAAAACAAGGTTTGTCCCCTAATCGGGACAAACTGGGAGACGGGAGGGACAGCAGGACAGAGCCTCAAAAGCGGCACTGTCCTGCTGAAAGCCGGACAGTTGGGAGGTATGTCTATCTATCTAGAAATAATTTTTCACTTTGGCAAAGTATGTAATCTGCCCTTTTTCTATAGAAATTGAATGAAACAAATAAATATATAATTAACGGAGAATCCCTAAATAAGCGCAAAATCTGTGAATAAGAAAATATAATGTATGATTATAAAAAGTGTATAAATTAAGTTCCTGTCCAGATGATTTGTAAACAGGGTTGTTTTAAGAGGCGGGCGACCCATGCAATAGCACCAAATTGTTTAAAGGGGGGCAAGGAAGTATCACCATTTAGCGCTTACTACAGCTGATCTGAAGAGACCTGCTCAGTGTTCAGGTATGCTCAGGTGATGCTTCCCTGGTATCCCTCTAAAGGGGAGAAGGGGGGTGGGGGCACTTTTTGATTGTTCACACTGGGAGCCATACAGTCTAGAAGCACTCTTTGTATATACAGTACGTCACACCCCACATTCACAAAGCTGTACATCAGATAATGCAAAGGGCTGTCTATTACATACTATTCAGCTTTCTGCATCGTCCCGAGTAAGGAAGGTTTGAAATTTTAATGTAGAAGTCTCCATGTGGAGTCCTGTACCCAAAAATAGGGGTATAGGAGATGAGATGACTGCGCCCTCACTTGTCTGAACAGTTGCTATACACCAAAAGCAGAAAAAATCCACAATTTTCTTCAAGTATATTCACAATTATTTCTATATATCAGCACTTATTCTAAAAATAGACAAATATATGTATAAACATTTATGGATTCCTGTGCTCACAGTGAAAGAGGTCTTTCCCCATCATAAGTATGAGAATCTGCATAGTCTTGTGGTAGTCTGGATCCCACCTAGTGTTCCCAAATGAAGTACAAAGTTTTTGACAGAGAAACTACAGCGTGTACTGAACACACATTCTTCTGAGCAACGATTGATAATTCAGTATAGAGCCACCTTGTGGATGAGTATGTCATTGCAGCATATTACTGCAGCAAATGTTTCTGGGGTTGTTTACAGACAAGGGAGCTGATCCTGAGTCGCGCATTCATTGAGCTTACCAGGATTTCTGAGCATGTGCAGTAGAACACTTCACTGAGATATGCGACGTGAACTCGCCCAAGTTCACATCTGTACAGGGGAGAGTGAGAAGAATGACTTAAAATATATACCTGAAAAAGTGAAATTTGTCCTATTGTTTACTAATATGCAATTTGTAAACATACAGTAAGAATATTGACAGTGACCAAAATGAGAATGCAAATTAACACATGTTCCTGATTACATATTAATTGGAGTGATATTTATAGTGTAAAAATTATTTGTCATGGAAACTGGAACATTCCACCTCTTTCTAATTCACACTTCATAAGGTTGTTATAAATGTTCCTAAATATAATCGACGTTGCTCTCACTCTCTCACTATAACTGTAAAAGACATAAGTACATATTTATTGTGAGAGTAAATGATAAAATTAAATATTATTGTATCATTTATTTACCTTGGGTTAGGGCTCCTTGTATTAGAAGTTCTTTTTCAGGCATCACATGCTAATTCATTGTCATATGCCATGCATCATGGTAAGTATATGAACAATTCCAGATGCACTACTGGACACAAAGTCACGCGACCACTGTTATTATTGTACATAGTGAAGAGAATAGAGCTCGACCACTGGTGGCTGTGCGGAGCAGCAGGACACTTTCAACTTCCAATGAATTACAAACAATTTACTGTATCTACTGGAATATTGTGGAAACCATCTGAATGGTTTAATGCTAAATAATAATTGCATTCATTTAAGATTATCACTAGGTTTGTTTAACTGCATTATTTGGCCAATCAATTATCAATCACATTATTTCACTTATGTTTTATGACTCCCATAAACCAGTGGCGGAAATTTAGTAGAGCTGGTATGGTGTGGTTCGGTATGGACTTTTAGAAGTGGTGGTATGGAAATATATAAATTAATAGCAGTGAATGAAGATACATAGTCTTGCAAATAAGGTAGTGGGAGAAGTAATGGTATGGCATACCCATGTATACACCCCCACTTTAATCCCTGCTATAAACCCAAACCCTTTCAATCAGCAAATACAAAAATGACAGTGTTCATACAGTCAGCTGCCAGTCACTTTTTTATGTTTTATATATAGGTCTGGACTGGTTGAAACTCAATCCTTGGACAACAAACCTGATGACCTCCAAATAAAATAATTGTAAGAAACCAGATCCACTGTTGAATTTAGGAAAGGGAAGTTACACCTGGGCAAATCCATGATAAATTAGGGTGGGGGGGGGGAGTAAATGTCACCCCTGGAAACAGTAGTAGAGGTTAGAGTTGGTGTTTCTTAGGTCAATTCTAAATTACAGTGTAAAGTCAGTATCTGTGTGTAATAAGCAAAACCAAAGTAATCTCCTTGCATGCAAAGAATAATATTCATTTTAACTCAACATGGCTTTGCCCCAGTGCAATTTTACTCTTATTTTTGCACACATATTTTGAGAGGCATTAATCCTTATACTTTGTCACTTATAAAGGTCAGGGTGAGGCCAGGGTTACCAGCTCAATCAGCCCTTTGTCTAATCGGTTATTTACTAGGGTCACAGCGACATACAGAAACTTAGGAACCTTAATCAGCTCATAAATTGGGAAATATGAATTGCTTTTGTTGACATCATTCTGGTTCAAGTTTATTTTAGTGACCATTGCAATTCCAATCAATCAACCCTTATTCATAATGAAGCTTATGAGCTGTGGTTGCGATGATTGTTGTCAAAGTTCAAGTATGAGCTGTAAAATCCTAAGACAGCGAGCTTGTGGAATCTTAGCAGCAGTAGCCTTCATTGGCAAGGGCAGCAAGCTTGCTACACTACAGGGATTACACTGCCCTATTTCTACGAGCTATTCTCTTGCTTCCACAGTAAATACTTTATGATCTGCAGTGGCCGATAAACGTCTATATGCCACCCTTTAGGCCTGGTACCATAGTCGTCTGCCTAAACTTGCCAAGTGGTGCACTGGGCCAGCAGATGGGTGGTCTAATCCCATTCATTGCGGCATAGTTTATTTATTGTAGTTATTATATTTAACACATCTAAAGCAGACAAGAAGCATTCCTTATTGGTCTTGTTACCAATTGTTTCTCCCGATAGTACAGCTTTTAATTAAACATTAATCATAATAGCAATAATAATATATGTTTAAACAAAAGTTTATATCCCCTTGGAGCGCTCAGACTAACTCACAATTAAGCTCAAACCCTACTAAAGGGTGTCACCGGCCCTTTAAAAATAAAAAATTGAGCACTCTGATCTTCAGCATGCACCAGTGTCTGTGAGCCTGGGTACGAGTTCTAAATTTGTATTATATTGACTTGATTGATTTTATTGCTATTTCTTTTATTATAAACTGCGTTTTAAACTTTATTTAAATAAACCTGGATTTATGTGACACTAATCAAGGAATTTTCGTTTTCCCCATGAGGTATTGTCTCCAATAAGGGTTATTTCCCTCTGGAACATTAGAGTAATTTTAGTTATTTTAGTTAAATTTGTGTACCGGTATTAATTTAATCACTGAGTATCATCATTTTTAGTGTCGCACAAAGTTAACACACAGCTCACAGAACACTAAATATACACTCCAGTAATAATAATAGTGTGTGACCCCATAAGAACACTGGACCAGTAAATATCGCTAGCTTGCTAATATCTGTGAGGGCGTCTAAATGAGCAGATTATTGACTGTTATATCTCAGTTTTCAAAATCCATCTTGTCCAAACACATCGATTATCACCCAATATTTGGTCGACCAATAATGATCAGACCAATAATCACTCTAGTATGTGGCTTGTTTTAATAGACTTATGGCCTTAACCCTAACTCTGTAGATAGATGGCATAATAAAACCATATACAAATTGTAACCACTTATAGCAAGAAATATGTTACATTAAGCAAAAATCCGCGCCATAAAAATACATAAGCACGTTACAATAAGTCATTTTATGTTCTCTGTGAGAGAAAATGCTTTCAATGTGTGACCTTGGTTATATTCACCATGCAAGTAATTTGTGGGTTTTTCACAAGCCGGTCTTTTATGTCTGTCTATTTTATGCACCTAATGTGTTCTCCTCCTGCTTATATTGTACAATTTGCCAGTATGTGCCGCAAGATCAAAAGTTTATTGTTTCAAGGAAACATTCCAACTGCATGGCCTGTTTTCCTTCCCTTTATCTCCCTACTTTATTATCCATCTGAAACTCTTGGATGCCGTCAAGTCACTCTGGGGTAAAGATTTTCCCCATTCGCTAGTTCACCGCCAGGAATGTATCATATTTAAATGTACTAAAATGAGGAGGCTCTGCAATAATAACGGTAATCTAAAGATTGCACCGTGGTTAAAGCAGCAAGCAGCCCTCTTCAGGAAATTGCAGCAATATTATGTAGCAGAACCTACATGGTGATTGTTGCTTTTATTGAGTGCATTACGAGATGTCTGGTCATTTAGTCTGTTTTGAATACATCAGCTCAGGGTCTGCAGGTGACATTTGTGCAGTGTTATTTATTGATGTTTAGAGATAGAAAAGGTGACTTTAATATTGGATTCATGCTGAAATCAGGGACTCAGTTAGATGAAATGGAAATAAGTGTGTTCCTGATAAAATGTTTAAATAAAGAAAGCTAAAAAATGAATTAATACAGAAAACATTTGAGATGATTTTGTAGATTATTTATAGGGCTTATTTATGTCACATACTATATAGCAGTATCATACATTTTCCATGACTGTCTATGTAAATCTTTTCCTTTCTGGCTGTATTTTAAAGGATATAAATGTTCCATGTATAAAAGGATTCTGAATGTTCCATGTATAAAAATCCTTATCTGCATCTATAGAAACCAAATTTAGACCTGTGTGGGACTCCCCTCTCCCACCCCTTTAAAGTACGAAGAACCCTACCCACTGTGTTATGGAAGCATATTTGTGTGGATAACTAAACCACCACCCATAACCCTAATTAACCGCTGCACGATTAGCCATACCTAAGTGATAGCCCTGCCCCCCTGTAAAGAAAATAAAGCGATTTTCCAACATTAATATCGACACCACCAAGCTCGACAGTATAATTATAATGACCTTAGACCTTGGTGCTAAAACCAAGAGTCTGGTGTTCACTGGAGTCCCTGATGGTAGGGAAAGGCTGGATTGCTAGCTACCGGTAGGTCATAGCCCCAGACAGCAACTCCCAAAACCAAGGATCAGGTAGTGGTAGAAATGTTCAGTGTCAGATCTGTCAGAAAGTATATTAGCTGTAAGAAATAATTAAGTGGACAAAAATTAGGGATATTTTAGCATACTTAATAATTTATTTAAAAAATAAGTCGAAATATGAACTTTTTGAGCCAGGTAATGCTTCATACGACTGAAGGAAACAAGAGGACACGGAGTAATACTTCACAGGTAAGAATGTTTTCTTTTCCCCCTATACATGAGTATATATGCAGTGTTTTGTGTGTGAGCAGTCAGTGGAAGTATAAGAACAAGGTCATAGGGCACCAAAAAAAGGAAACCTCACCTCTCCAAACATAGAACATTAGTATACCCTTGCATACTAATAAAAGGTAAAGCTTTGAGCCTAAATTTACTAAGCAAGGAGATTGCAGGGAGATTGAAAAGTGGGGATGTTGCCCATAGCAACCAATCAAGTCCGAGCTCACATTCTCCAGTGTGCAGGCCCTTATTTCAGGTATTTTCTTATTTACCTCCATATTTTTTACATGAAATGATCATCACTTTGTTTTTCTCTGTAATAAATAATAATGCTCTCTGGATAAAATGTTAAAGACTAGAACAACTGAAACAATATATATGGCCTATTAAGGCTTGTGGGTCTTATTTTAATGATATGTCTATGTCACATTGTTTTATTTGATACCCTGGCCTGTTTTCTAACATTTTTCAATTCATCACAGCTCATTAAAAAGAAAATATATAGCTATATATTTATGGAGTTTGCATCAAAATGGACTGATATGACTGTTCAATATTAGCATATAAATAACATTTTTTTTTATGTCACTTGAACACAAAATCACTTACAGTTTCAGTGATCACAGCAGACAAAATTAATATTTGATAGCTTTTTGTGATTTGGCAGAAAATTTCTCATTTCTTTTTTGTGCATTAACAGCAAACTATATCCACTGTTATTCACACCAAATTTTAGATAATGAAGCAATTAAAAATACATGGGTTGGAGATCGTATCTCATTTTTCCTCTGGCCTCTTTCAACTTTATAATTCATGAAGGGATATGTTAAATTCAGCTTAGTAATTGCAGATAAATCTTGTATAAATTGTGCCTTATATTTTCATATTTTAATTTAGCTTAGCAAATAGATCTTTCAAAAAAATGAGGGTGACCAGATTAAAAATGACATTTAAACAGCTCTACAATAAATCTATAGCTGGATCTTGATTGAAAATTCAGAAAATCAAATATGTAATCAAATGGAATGTTTGGTGACTTAATGGCATTTTGTGCTTTTCATAGACCCCAAAGTATTAATATTAAGCTATGAGCTTATGCAAGCCTGCACAGTTTAACTTTGTTTTTGGTTATTTTGGTATATTGATACAACTGGTAGAATTTAATAAATTAAATAAATTGATATTTTGGTGATCACTGAAATTTTTGTCTATGTTTAAGCACGAGAGGGGAGAAGAGTTCACCCCCCTCTCCCTCCCCTACCTTGTACAGGCACAAATAAGTGTCCAGAAGGCTACCTTAAAATCACTGAGCCAGATTTACACTCTCATGACTTACACTCATGACTTGCACTCATGAGAGAATTAATTACAATCAGTATTACAGGTGAGAGATTATGTTTCCTAGCAAAAGTTTAATAACAGTGTAACAGTAACACTGGTCAGTATCTGTGTGCATAATGCAAAAATAAAGTATTCTCCCTGCATGCACACACTGACATTCATTTTACCTCACCTCATCTGGGTTACTTAGCATGCCTATTCCCTAATACTGTGCAGGAATTAGGCATTTGTATTACGTTTGGACACAGGTTGGCTAAAATGCAGAAATCGAAGTAAAATGTAATAATAAAAATATTACAATAATACTTATAATAATACTAATACAATAATAATAATATTAATAATAATAATATTTCTTTATTATTATTATTATTATTATTATGTGTTATAGATGAAACTGATAAATTTTCATCTCCAGCATATCAAACATCTTTGCCAACTTCTATGTACCAAAATATTCTACACCCAGAAATAAAAATAGCTCCCGTTACTGATATCTTAAGTAGATGACAAACCATAAAGCTTTTTGATTTATTTTGGTCCCTATAAATACATCTGTTCAAACTGTGTTCACCATCTGGGAGGTGCAGATTACAGATAAAAACCCTGGAAGCTTATTGTTATACTAAAAATATAAAAAGGAAGTAGGACATTTGAGCAGCGTGAACAATACTATATCGCTTGTTCTAGAGTCATGTAACGTGGACTTGTTGTTTATATCTTGCTGCACTGAATATATCTCAACGCATCCATGTCGCATCCATGTTGTTTTAACTCAGGAGCATTTTTTATCCCCTGTTACTAAGTGAGTAGCATTGGCCAGTAGTGCTCCAAGATATATGAGTTGTGTCATATCTCGGAGGGGCATGACAGTGCATGACAGTTATATGTTAGTATCACTGGATTTGAGAGCCTTTGCTAGCCTTTGTTAATAATAACATTCATTGAAGCGATATCAGTAAGCAAGTCACTGTGATTTCTAAGCTGTCCAGAACGTGTGCCAACAAAATAGAAGAATCTCCTAGGAATGCTCTGTGTGTTTATTTGTGTATGCGAAGATTTTATTCATTTGGCAGGAATGCACTTGCTTCCTATCCTTCTAATGAGACCCAATCTGCAGGGAAGTACAGGTGTATATGCCAATAGACACAGACCATACACTTGCCAATAAACACAGACCATGGGGGAAATTTACTAAAGTTCGAGTTTTGGTGTTTGAATTTCTCGCCGAGACTCACCTATTGTAAGTGGCATGTTTTTTTATTCTGTTTAAGTATTTACTAAAGACCGGGTTTAGAGCTGGTCAAAATCTCGCCGGCGAGTTGTAGGGTGAGTTCCATGGCGAGTTTTTTTATTTTGTGTGAGTTTCTCGGACCGGAAAGTTTATAATGTGAAATCGGCGAGTTTTCAAATTCGCATATGCGCAGTAACAACTAACCTCCATTTTGAGAAAAAAAATTTGCACCCATTTACTGACCTCTGACACTATCAAAACTCCACACCTGGTTTGAATCAGAGTGCTTTGGCGAGAAGGAGGCATAGGAGAGGGTTGGAGAGACAGAGTANGTAGCTAATTTAAGTGACTGTTCACTGGATTTGAGTGATTGCTGTGTGTTCTAGGTCATTTGTAGTCTTGTCCTTGGTTTTGTTTTTAATTTTCAGATATTTGTGGGTGTAAGAGGGAGCTGTGGCTGCAGGTAGTGGTTGTAGTCAACGCGGTGGGAAGGAACAAGCGTGACATCAACAACTGTCGGAAGAGGTTTTCTAACATCAAGAGGGGTCTGCTAAAGAAAATCTCTGAGGAGAAAAAGCAGGCCAGGAAGACTGGTGGAGGAGCACGGACACCAACCAGTTACCTGGAGTATGAGGAGCTGCTACCAGGCCATAACCAGGGCCGCTTATCGCCACAAGTGGAAAGTATACGTGGCCTGATGCACTTTCATCACCAACAACATCTTACCCACATGCCCATGTCCTCAGAGAGTACCCCAACCACTACTCCGAATACAACACCCTCTAGCTCGCCTGCACGAAGTGGGCCACACACCATAGGTGGAAGATCGCGTGGACCAAGCAAATCTGATTCTCCTTGAGAAAAAGAGGCAAGGATTAGATAATGTATTGGAACATTTATATAGGGTTCCTAATGATGCTCTGATAGATGGCTGGTGAATTTGTCAAATTTGCATAGTAAAAGTGCCTCTGTTTGAATGTAGAGTTTTGATAAACTCGCATGCGAGTTTTGGGTGAGAAATGATCCCGACCAACAGTGAATACTCATCAAATACATCAAATGTATGTGGCTCATGTTAAAACTCACAATGGCGAGTTTGTTTCAGCAAGTTTGTAGCTGGCAAGTTTTTACAAACACGACCTATAGTGAATGCTAAACTCACCCTAAAACCAAAACTCAACCACAAATATGACCCACTCAGGCGAGAAATCAAACTTGAACTTTAGTAAATATACCCCCATATACACATACAAAATATAATAGTACTAAACCACATAAAAAAGTACATGAAAATGAAACTGCACAGGATATGGTGCTATTCAGGGGTGGTGCTAGGTGTCTGGGCGCCTCAGGCAAAATCTCACCTCCTCCCTCTACTGCCACTGCCCCCTTCCACCCGCCTTCCACCAATGAAACATACATATGCTCTTGGTGGCAAATAAAGAGTTGCGCTTTTTTGACAAAAGTCGCAACTCTGAATTGGACGCAATTAGGCGCACTGCTGATCTTAGTGTTCACATTTTTGGACGTGCAGCTTACCATCTATCTTTTTGTATTAATTGATTTTTTATCTGAATTATTATTTCTGTTTTCTTTCTGGTTTGTTTGTTTTCTTTCTATTTTGCCATGTGGCCTTATCCTTCCTTTTTTGTGTGTTGATGGGTTTGTGTGCAGTTTTTAAATATTTGTAATTATTTTTTTTCTATTTTTTATCATTAGAAATGTAAAATTCCCAAAATAACAAAAACAACAGAAAAAGTAAAACAAATACACGCCAGTGACACACAACAATGCGCGCACAGCACCAATCCAAAGCACAGGGCAGGAAAATAAAGCATCACCTTGCTGTTGCTATTTAAAATACCAGCGGACATTCACCAAAGGACAGAAAAATTAGCGCCAACACTTTCCCTAGCCAGACGATTTGTCACTATGTGGATTTGTGTGTGCTAGCTTCAACACGCCGCAAATTAGTTCACATATCAGGGTGCACCTAAATAAACCTTTTAAAAAAAACCTGATACAAACAAAACAAAACATTAAAAATATAACTTGGAAAAATATATCAGATTTGCTTTTAGTCCAAGTTCAGCCTTTAAACCTTAGGCGCTCAATTCAATTTGAATGAACATCTCTGGGTACATCACGCTTCCTTAGTTAATAACCCGGAATGAAATAACAAATGACCTCCTCTCATTTGCCAGGGAGCAGAGCAGCGCTTCAGTTTTTTCTTGAAAATAAAATCTATAGGAAACATAAATAGAATGTAACAAATTGAATTCTGAGGTAATGCAATGAATGCCTTTGACCTAAACCCATACCACGAAATGAATCCCAGTTGTAGACTCGAGGGAATCCGAGTGTGAGGCAGCTGTGGAGGTGAAAGTTTACTCATTGCCTGGACACAATAAGATTGATTTAATGTTCATGTTTGTCCCAGTTTTTAAACATACAGTGGAAAGCTGGAATATAATAGTGAGGAGGAAATGTAACGGTATGTATTGACTTCAAAATCAAGCAATTTAAATTGATTTTATAGCACAAAGCAATTTTATTGGATTACCAGTGAAAATCATTTAATATATGGAATTATACGCATAATGCTATGGCAAGCTATCATGCTGTGATGGATGTGTTCATTGCTATTGCTTTTTCTTTAGAATATTTTCTTTTAGACATTTTATCTTGAGAAACAGAGGTGGACTAGGGACACAACATAACTCTGGAGAATTATCTGGAACTGGGCTCAGGTAAATAGGGCAGTAGGGTATGGAGGAGCAACCACTCCACCACAACCACTTTAGTTGCTGCTTACCTGTTGAAACTGCTGGGACAGAAGTTCCCAGAACTGCAGTTTCAGCAGGTGAGAGATTCCATAGGGTGACCTGTAGATAAACTGCAATGGTTGTTCCTCCATATCAGTCAGAGAAATCACAGTCAAAGAAGAATTCAGTAGATCAGTAATATTAGTTATGTAAGGTATTTTTTCATTAAGGTAAACTAAGGTAACTAAGCCTCATATATGTTTATGTTCTTTTATAAAGGGAATTCAGCCACCAATGTCCCATTTTTGACATAGATACAACCAACAGCTAAATGTCGACTGTATCTATTTTGACATACTCAGTATTCTGACCACTATTTATATGAATGCTCTAGTATGCCAAAAGGAATACAACAAATATTCATAACGCTGACAGCGGAAGGGGTTTTTAGGGTAGTGGAAAGGTAAAATTAGGGTAGTGGAAGGGGAGGGTTAGGTTAGAGGAAGGGGAGAGCTAGGGTAGTTGAAGGGAAGGTTTAGGGTAGTTGAAGGGAAAGGTTAGGATAGAGGAAAGGGAGGGTTAGGGTAGTGAAAAAAGAGGGTTAGGTTAGTGGAAGGGCAGGGATAGAGAAGTGGAAGGGGAGCGGTAGGGAAGTGGAAGGGGAGGGATATGGAAGTGAAAGGGGAGAGTTAGGGTAGTGGAAAGGGAAGGATAGGTTAGTGAAGGGGGAGGGATAGGGTAGTGGAAAGGGAGGGTTAGGGTAGTGAAAGGGAAGAGCTAGGGTTGTGGAAAGGAAGGATTAGGATATTGGAAGGGGAGGGTTAGGGGAAGAATTCAACACATCTGTCAGCACTACAGGAGTTGTGAAAAAGACAGTTCCCTGTGCGCTGCATCTCCTTTGTGGTTTTGTTGCTGGCAACAGTACTGACAAACCAATGAACCACATTCAGTTAAACTGAGGAATAATAAATAGAAATTCTAAATACACATATTGATACATGTTATCTACTCACCTACAGGAGATGCCTTGATGTTGAATTTCTTGTTATTTAAATAGTGACCATTTTGTCTTGACCACACCCAATATAAATAACTCCCAAAAGTGTCATCACAGAATTCGTACAAATAAGCCCACTTCGGCTTTACACAAATCCCACCCTTTTTGCCATGTTTAGTCACTTATTTATTATTTACTGAGACAAAGTACAGGATGAGTAGTACATCACACGAAATAGGCACTGCCCCGCTGAACTCCATATAGCTCCATCTATATCATGTCAGGTGTTAGTTCAGATTTTGGTGTGTCAAAAAGCTGAATTTACAAAGAATGCCTGAAATTATGCACTAGACCTCAAAGCAAAATATTGTTTTTGCATTTTTACATGAAAACAGATGGAGCAATACAGATGTTCACCTTCTGCAGTGAATAGCTCAAATTAGTCTAATTCAGGGGAAAAAAACAATTAAAAGCTATAATCTAAAAAGGACAACCATTTAGCCCAATATGCTACATAATCTTAGTTATATTCATCTGCATTACATTGATAACTTTAATAATATACAATTTGCAGGTCTGTTGGAATAATAAGTGTTATACATAGATTTCCAGCTGTTACAAGGGATCGTGTTGTGTTGCTCTCTCTTCTTAATTCCTACACTGTTACATTCTTTACCGTAATCTCCCATGAGACCTCATTACAGAAACATTCATGGATTTTTGCAACTAGACCCTAAGTAACAAGAGACGCAGCTTTCACAAAAGTCAGAATCCCTATTATAGAATAAGGATATCTGAAATAACAATGGTCAAACCATCAGTGATACATACAGTAAAGGGGAAAAAAAATACCACTTATTAGACTCTAGTTCATTTTAATTCATTAATAATCTTACATGATAATGTTTGTTTCTGTTATGTGACATGGGAGTACCCAAACTTTTTAAGGGTGTAACTATAGTGGGTGCAAGAGGCACAGCTGCTAATGGGCATGGAGGAAAGGGAGTGTTCCATGATGCCAATGCCCCTGTACTGTAAAGCTGGCCATACACTACAAAGTTTTTGTGGATTTTGGCCAAAATCGTGGTAGTGGATGAACACTTGGCGATAAAAATGGTGATAAAACACCTGAAAAATGCAACTAATTAATCAGAATTCCCAATTGATCAATAATATTTTTGTTGATTTAAAAAAAATGTAAAAATACCTTTAAAAAATGGGAATAAAAATAAATTAATGCATACTTACCTTTCAGCAGCCTCTCAGGTGCCCAGCCATGGCGGCTGAAAGGTAAGTATGGATTAATTATTTTTAATTCTATTTTTTACTGGTATTTTTGATTTTTTTTATGGGAGCCACTAAAACGATAGAGAAATTGCCATGTTTATCAGTACTAATTTCCAAAATGTAAAGCTTCAACAAGCTATGCATAATTCACAAAATTGTTGCCCCCTGAAAATTTGAGAAATAAGTCTCACCCCAGCCCTGTCCAATCTGACTCCCCCCAAACCTTGCCCGTCTAAGCCCTCCCCTTTTCAAGCAAAAAATTTACATATAACTGTTTTATTCCCTAATCTGGACAAAGTGCAGGCAGGAGGGACAGCTGGACAGTTACCGGGAATGGAATCGAGACACTTGGGAGTTATGACTTAGGTGATATAATAAACCACTCTGCTGTCAAAACATGTTTGAAGAGTCAAAATCTGAACTCTGGATTGAGCAGATTGCAATCCAGTTGCGGCTCATGAATGCACAATTCACAAAGGTGACTTTTTCGAATAAAAACAGTTGCATATAATATCCAGTTTGCAGTAGTCTTGATCCTGTCCTATGTAATTTATTTAGGATAGTAAATGATATTTGGCACAGAAAAAGTCATAACAAGAGTGCTGTGTAGTTGATTATTATCTATAGTATGTCTGCTCCAGCTAAAGGTATTGGGTAAATACATAAATCATGATACAGATCTAGAATACCTTGACAAAGGTGAAGATTCTGTGCAAAGAAGAAGGGAAAAGACCATTCAAATAGCCTGAAGCCCATTATTGGTGCTTGAGTGAAGGATTTGGAGACTGTAGAATTAATAACCCTGGAGAGTCCCCTTTTGCTCTGAATCTCAGTTTGACTATTACAAACTCTAATAACCTCACTGGAGGCTATGTGACCATACCATTGTACAGTACCACTGGGATGCTTCATAATACAGTATATACCACTAAAAGAGTATAATATGTTGCTCTCGGCTCTTCATTTAGGAAGTCCATCAAGGTAAGTTATTTCTAGATACCTCAAGCACCAAGCATCAAATAATGAATTCAGAAGTAAGTGCAGAGGGGTTTCCTCTTACACATATAGTATATATTACCATATTTCATGTTCCAAATATATACAGCGAAAGTAGATAATGCATTCTGGGAATAGTGTACCATCTGATTCATGGCTGAGTATTTAGATACTGAGGAAACTGTTATACTTATTATATATTGTTTCCTGTTTACGTGAAAACAGACCAAATGACCTTTCCTATTGCCTCGCTGCTGTCTGCGGGTTAAGGAAACGTGTTATAAAAATAAAAATAAGCAATGTCTGTGATTATGGACATTTCGTCTGTTTCAATTTCATCTGTTGCAATTTAAGGGACGAGAAATTATGTCTTCTAGCTCAAGTCTAAATAACAGTGTAGAAGTAACTCAGCATCTCTGTGCAATAAGCAAAAGCAAAGTATTCTCCCTGCATGCAAACACTAACAGTAGTTTTACTTCCCCTGAAAGTCAACATGGTTTCGCCCAGGTGTAACTTGCACTATACGTTACAGTTAAGTAAAGAATGTATAGTATCTGGGAAGTAATTGCATTGTGCTCGGTTAGTGATTGCTAAAATCCTCAGCACCAAAAGTAATTGCACTTATATTAACAGAATGAACAATAAGAATAACATTATGCATTTAAAAATGACCAAATAACTATTGGTTCTGAGACTCTAAATAATGACACCTAAATGCATCATGGTAGTGCCGCAAGAAAGGATAATCTGTTATTAGATAGTAACAAAATCTCATTCACTGCACAAAGGTATATTTATAGGGGATATGATATCTTGCTGTTGCATAAATATACATTTACTAATATAAAGTTGTACTGTAAATACTTTAATCCACTACTGGAACAGCTGGAAAGTATGTGCACAATAGCACTACAGATGCATATTATTATCTTTAACACAGATTGAAGCTTTCAAGATGATACAGCCTACAAAGATTATTAAGGAAAGGGGTGAATTGCATTATTATATGCTTTTGATTCTTACATTTGTGAATACACGAACATCTGTATTATTACACATAGTGTCTGTTTCCTAATATTCATAATTCTTTGAACGTAGGAAAAGGATATGTGTCTTAGCAAAACAAGGCAGACTTCCTCTGGAAACTATATAGTGATGTCAAACTATTGTCATCTAAATATACATGTGGATGTAATTGTAATTGTGACATAAACAAAAAAAATGGGTTTTACATGTGTTATGAAAATAGGGAATACTTTAAGATTAATGGTACAATAAAGCAGTATGCATTATGCATGTATGGCTGGATGTATGTGTATGTCACATAGAATTGTATTGTGGAACCATGGTGATGTAAGTAACACATCTTAATTAAATAAGGGAAATTCGCATGTATTTGTAACTATTTCTCATAATGTTTGTTCACATAGTGTAATGTACACTGGCATCTTTAAATGAAACAGGAAAACCGAAATAATCCATTAGCTAATTTAGAGTACTGTTTGGCTAAATTAGTCTACACTCAGTTAATTACTTCACAAATAATTGTTGTACATCAATTAATTTACTAAGGCCTTGCTAATTTATTCAATGTAATATGGACAAATGAATACAAACAGTACATCAAGACAAGCCTGACACTGCTGTATCTCAGACTATATACAAGTGGAAATTTCTATTAGGACATTATGTTAAACTGCATATGGGGCATTGAATTTTTGAAGGGAGGGCTTCTGAAGCATGTATGGTGTATATTTGGGTATATAGTAGTCATACTGGTTTTTTTTGTAGTGTAATCTCCAAACCATTAATAGACCTCACATATATTACAATATGTTATTTACCCTTACACCCTTTTATTTCATAATATGCCATTTCCAGCCCCATGATAGAGGGGTCTGGAGTAGACTCACTATATAAAGTACATATTGGGTATATTCATATACTGTGAATGAACATACAATACTGACATATATATACTAAGCATATTGCATGTCACTCCTAAATCTATGCCACACACAGTGTAAAATGACATCTAAGATCTCTGATTTACTATATACAGTGTGCCAGTTCCTAATACTTAATATAACCCACATATAATACAGCAACATTAAGGGGGGGTTTCTGAGCAACCAGAAACCCCCCTGCTTTTGCCTACAGTATGTGCACACTTAACACTGACTCAAAGGCTGATTGTGCTATATTCAGAACACCGCATATGCAGAAATCCATTATTAGATCCCGGCATTATCTACATGTCTGTGCAATGACACTGTTATCCATGGAACAGAAAGAGTTTTAAGACCCATACCCTACCATAAACTTTCCATCTTATGTGAATTCAGTTGGTTAGCACACCTTTACTCTACAGTACTACATCCTGTCCACTGTTGTAGCTGTTGATTTCTCATTTATCAGAAGTCTGTGTTGACTTGATTACCTAGTGGTGTAATCTGTATTGGGATTTGCATTGTCAGAAGTCCTTACCTTCTATATTACATTATAACAATGTTCACAGCAGTATGGATATGAGGGAATATAATCCTTGGCAATGGCATGGCTACAGCTCTATCTTTTATGAACACTTTTTAGTCCAATACCTCCATTTATTGTAGTCTTAAGTTTTCCACCAGAAAATGGTATGGCCCAGGAGACAGTATGGAAAATATAGATGAAGCTCTTCAGACCAGCATTTTTATTCAATGCGCAGTGTAGCCTTACTCGGTACATCAACCCACCATTATTGCTACAGTTCTCTAGCAGCACGTAAGGTGAGTACGTGGGTCTCCCATATATCTCTGGACCCAGCACTAGAATCCTGGCAGTCCTCCCTGAGTAGTTACACCATGGGTCATATCACAGAAGGTAGGGTAGAGCAATACATCTTTTCATCTTTGGTAGGGAATGCATTTCTAAGCCATTATACCCACTAGAAATGGTTTGTTGGGTAAAATGACCCCAACAGTTATTTTGAACTAAGGTACAATGTTATGAGACAGGAAGACCTGACAACTGGTCCATCTTTAACGTTATTATCATCAATAATGCCTTGATCTGATACCCAAATTCAGCAGAAGGAACCAAGTTCCATCTTGGTTCAACTTAGAACCTTGAAATATATTTAACATTCAATTACAACATATAATTAAATGTATATAGCTTGAGAATCATGAAAAGTGAGTTATACACAGCAACATTCAACTTTTATCATACTTTGAAAACCACAACCGTCCACAACGTCGTTATCCAAATACATTTGAGGCTAGATTTACTAAACGAAGGGAAGGGAAAAGTGGAGATGTTGTCCATAGCAACCAGATTTTCTAGTATAATAGGAAAGTCATAGCTAGAATCTGATTGTATGCCATGGGCAAAATCTGTACTATTCCTCTTTCACAGCAGTGCTCGAAGTGGGGGTGTATACGGGGATATGCCATACCGGCACTTCTCCCACTGATGTAATGGAAACATTTAAAATCTCCATTGACTTCCATTATTTCCTATGTTTCCATACCACCACTTCTAAATGTCCATACCCTCACTTCTAAATTTCCACTTCGACCACTGTTTCACAGTTTAGTAAAGTTAGGCCTTGCTCTATGATATAAATGTATGTATAATATAAGGGTGGAGAAGTATCCCTTTAACCACTGTGACAAGGATATTCATATTCCTTTAAGGACATTAAGCCATCATGACTATCCACATTCTTCCTATAGCTTGACAATGTACTACATCATTCCAGAATCAAGATAAAAGCTTCATATGAAATAATGCAAAACTTTTATCAAGCTGGGAAAACATTGAGAGCTGTCAGCTCAGTTAATAAATATCATCCAATTTAGAGCTTACCTTGTATGAATATTTAAATAATATGTCATCTGTCATAATGGAAATGTTTTTAAAATCATCTTCACAAAGACAATGGAAACCATTTCCTATGCAGAGAAACATTAAAAGGAAACTCTGTAACACTAACATTAAAGTGAAGGAAGGCTTTTATATTTATACATACAAGAAATGTGTGAAAAAAATCCATAGCCTGCAACTGAAAATATCAAGGATTGCAATGGACTGGGGGTATTTGAACCCTATGTAGTGCATATGTTTGAGGTGCATGTAATGCATACACAATTATAAAGATTACTAAACACACAAGATCTGTTCTGAACGCTCCAAACAGAAAGAGCCACCAAATCACAAAGGAGTGCCTTCTTCAAAATCCAAAACTGTGACATTTCTGAGGAAATGGCATTTTGCCTTCATCTGATACCCACATTTAGCAGAAGGGTGTGTGTATTTGTATGTGTGTGATAGCAATTGTGTGTATTTGTGTGTGTTAGATAGCAGTCATGTGCGAATTATAATTGACAGTAGGTGTGACAGCAGTTATGGGTATTTATTATGTGTGTTTCCACTAAAAGAAACCACCTTCTGTTTTATGTTCCTTACAGTTGTAGAGCTCATGATTCTCATGAGAAAGGAGCACATCCTGTTTTCTTACGTTATCAGAGTTGATCAATTGATATATTCCACATGTAAGTATATGCGCTTATTAAAACCAAATAAGAAAAATGAGTTATTCTTTTATTGTTTTATAGGGGGTTGATTAATGTAAAACATAGCAGCACAATTCATCATATAGTAATTCATAAACTGTGATAATCTTCACAGCCAAAAGACTACAGAGGAGAATTATTATGTAGAATAGGTAGTCCTCATTTACTGCCTGTGCGGATGAGTTATTGTACAACTGTAGATGTATCAGGGACCAGGACAGGTTCATACTTAGAACAAGCAATGGGCAGCATTACCGACCTCTTACCACTTTATGGGCCATATTTCACCGGAGGGAGGATGTGGTGCTCACTGGGTCCTGTATGATGTGTTCCTCCTGAACCTCCAAACAGAATAGCTGTGATACTCCTCTCTTCCATGTCCAAGCGCAGTGAGTCAGGTCTTCTGCAATGATCTATGATTACAAATTTATAGGCATAATAATGACTGGTACTACCAGTTCAAATTGTATTATTCTACCTTGGCGTCATTGAGAAATTTTTTCACCAGCATCTTGTAGACAACATACATTTACTTTATTAGAATCTCCATGATTTATTATAATTAAATTAGTGTAGAGTAGACTCTAAAATCTTATTTTACATATTGCATTGCATAAAATGTAACAAACAAGACTACAGGTGCCCGGTTCACCATGGCGCAGTAGTCAATCTTCAGAAGCAGCATGTCTCTCATTAAGTGCACATGGTCTTTCTTCTGCAGCCACGTCCAGCGAAGTACCCAGCGGTAGAAGATATACATTTCTATACGTTATATCCAACAGAGGTTTATATCATATTTAGTTCATGTAATGGTTTCATTCTAAGAACTGTAAGAAAATCGAGCTATTCCAAGCTTCAATATATCCGCAATATATTTTTTTATTTTAGTCATTCATTTTCTGTGAAATTGCCTTGTTGGAAGTCCATAGGAAGCAATCCATGGACAGGATGTCCAGGATGTGTAGTATATGTTGTATTATCTCAGTATGCTATGTTTTCTGTAGTCAATTTGCATATTACACAGTTGCTATACAGACAACCCAGAGACATATAACGGTCAAATTTAAAATAGGATGATATGCTTTTAATAAACACAAACCAATATGAATTGTCCCACTGCAATCAGGAAAAATATATAAAAATATATTATAACTTTGAGCTTCCAAAATGCATTTTAATTTATTCTATTCCTTAAGTCACCAACAGCACAGCACGAGTTTCCCACCACTATCTTCTTGTGAACAACCGGTTTTGATATATGATCCTCCATAAGTTTGTAAAAACCCTGCACTTACTTTAGTGGATTCCAAAGGAAACTTTAAAATGGCCATGCGAATCACATAGGGATGTATTGGTGATATATCTGAAATGTTGTTTTTCTAGTTCTTTCCTAGGTAAGTCATAATGGTCTCTCGGTAAATCAGGAATCATGAATTGTACTCATCTTCTCCAGCTGATCCAGTACAATATTTCTTCCTTTTCTCCCTATGGACCTAAGATATTCAGGTGTGAAAATGTTTTATTAACAACAATTATTCTTCAGTATCTGCATATTTTAGCCTTATTTTTATATAAATAACTAGGCTAAACTAATAATTAAATCCATTCTACACTTTTTTATTAATAATTTATTAAATATGTCTTAATTGCTGATAATAAGAACTTGAATAATAACCATCAGGTAAATGTAGATGTTATCTTAAATATTGTCTAATTGTATTTACATGTGGGTAAAGTCAGCTTTCATCATGTGCATTATATCTGTTATATCTGGTTTCTCCCAACTTAATATTGGACATTACAGGATGCTCCCCTCTTACCTGGCAGCCATAATTCTACAAAGTATGGAAAACCTGGATGGAAGCTATCAAAGCTATGTAAGACTAATAAAAACGGACATACTAGGGATATTTTAGTTATCCAGAAACACAAGAAATAAATAGTCCAAAAGCTAAATAACATGTATCAGTTGTTTAGTGAGCCGGGTGCTGCGCCGATCCTGCCTGTCATTTCTGCCCAATGTCGCCCTAGTGGTATGAGTGTTCTGGCTTTATGTTTCATGTTTTTATAATATTATAAAGTGTATATGTTTTTATAATAATCTATATTTTATTAGTATTTATATTAAATAATTATCTTTAACAGTATTCAGTTTTAATCATGTTTTATATGTTTTTTATTATGTTTTATTGAGGTGAACACTGCGTGGGATTCTGTCTAAGATTGTTTAGATTTTAACCCTTTATAGCAATGCATGCCCATTGCTGATTACAGCAAGTGCAATACCCACACACGGCTCACTAAACAACTGATACATATTATTTAGCTTTTGGACTTTCTATTCTGGAGAAAGGGTGATCTCCACTATCTCAGTTGTAGGTTTTTGAGCCCCTTTTTTCCCCAGTGTGTACCTGTAGCGCTCCAAAGTAAACACCATACATTTTTTATTTATATTCTATTTTTCACAAGAAATAAATAATCTGCGACCAGTGCAGTAAGTGTAACTATTACACAGGTTATTCTCTGAGTGTAACTCCAAAACGTAGAAACCTATATAAGTTTGGGTGGGGTCTGTGTGTATAGTAGAACACTTACAATGTAAGTGTTGAAAAAAGGTACACTAAATAACTTAAATACATTATTAGAAACAGCTACATGATATATTAAAGCAACATAAATTAATTAATACAGATATTAATTAATTAAGTATGTATCTTTTCATTTAATGAATTCTATCTGTATATTTTTATGTGTGTGCATACACACACATTGGACCTTAATGCAGCACAATGTGCTTAGCCTGGCAATGTATTGCATGACAACACCATGCTGAAGAAGCTCTTGCCCCGCTTCACAGAGCTGACTTCATTCTCACACTGCCACCATCATGGTAAATAGATGAAGAAGTGAACGTGGACCTTCCTCTCTTCTATATAAATATCAGTCATTTGAATAACTCTAATGACTCATAGCTCCATATATGTATATGTCAGACAGAAGAGGCACTAGTGTCCAAGATGTACTTAGATGGAGCTGTGTTGGCCAGCTTCGGACCACAGGGCAGGAGCGGTGGCAACACAGTCTGCATTACAAGTACTTGCAATCTACCTGTATTGGGATTATATTATTTAAACAGATTGCAACAGTTTAAAAGATGTGTTTAAACTGTTTGTATACTTTGCTTAGGCATGATAGATATATATGATATTGTTCCAAACACTTGTTTATTATGCTCCTGTAACAGTCATCATGAGAAAACAGGTAGTGTGTCCAGATTCCAGTGTACATTTTATACATTATTTGGAATACAATAAGAGTTTCCAAGTAAACTATCATTTCTATGACATGACAATGACGATTTTGACTTTTTTTTTACTAATCAATTTAATGCTACTACCTCCAGTAGAAGTAAAATATAATTTACAAAAGCATCTATTATAGATCAATCAAAAAAACCTGGATGTAAAAATAAATTAGGGAAGCAATCTCCTCATATAATATTAACAGGGTAATAATCTTCTCTAACAATTGAGAAAATGACTTCAGTATTTTACAGAAGGGTTTATATGGGAGGGGATGCTGCCCATCAAGTATTCTAATCTAATGTATTATAAATTCTTCACTAGCCTCACCGACATCATATCTCTTCAGCTGCAAGTTCCTGCAACCAAATGAAAAATACAAAAAATGAATCCAACATAAATTATGCATGCTTTAGAAAAAATGGAATTTGGAAATTGCTTTCATATTTCTTTGAACAAAAAAATGCAATATAGAGGCACGCTATAGAACTCTGACTCATGCTCCCACAATGAATGATGCTGGGAACTGTATCTACCTGCTCCGGCAATGTTATAAGAATAATTTGGATGTTACCGATAAAGACACAAAAAATAGAATAATATAAAAGTATAAAAGAATAACCTATTGGCCCCAGTGCAATATAAAATATGAAAGAGCATGTTGCTTTTTTACGAGTGTTGTGAAAAGCTCGCTTTTATTATAAGTGATTGGGTTTTTTGATAGTAGAGAAATGCACCAAAATAAAATGTAATGTTACATTTTTATACTTTCCGGATCCTTTTACAGCTTTGTTTATGCTGTAATATTCGTCGTTGTCTATAGTTGTTTATTAGAGAGGGATGGATGTGAAATAAAATTTTCATGGGTCAAAATTTTTGATGGGAAAGAGGAGCTATATGAGCTCAGGATGGCACTTTATTACTGGATCATAGTGTCCTGAGATTTTAACTCAGCTTTCTACACGACTAAGAATGGGAATGTTATTGCCTACTCCATATTAGTATGGACCTGTTAGTGACTGGTACACAAATAGTATAGTTTTGTGTTGCATGTTGTTACATTTTCGACAGAACTTGACTGGATCAAAGGGCACTTGATCATCAGTGATGCTTGATCAAAGAATATTCAGCCTAAAGGGATGCCCGAGGACATGGACAGGAGCATGCACACAGGAGCACTGTCTTCACCTTACCACTATATTGCATTATTAAGTACAGATGTGCAGTGTTTAGAGCAAAAAAAAGTATAATATATAAAGGCTAACACTGCTCCTCACCTTTGTAAGTGTTGCATGTGCATAGGTGCCTGGACTCATGAATGCATACTGGCGAGGGAAACATAATCAAGTGTCCGCTACAGCGACAAATACAGTAGACAGGAGTGGAGCCCTAGGTGCTCAGTGGAGGAGACCCCGGCAGTGTATGGATGAAGTATTGCCCCTGTGTCCTGCTGGTGTGAGGCGCCCCTGAGATAAATCATGGAATAAAAATGGAAACAGGACACAGGGTAGGATGGAGCAGTCACTGGAACTGCTCAGGATCATGTTTCCTGATGCTCTCCATTATTCTCAGTGTTCTCTGTGTTCCCGGGCTGTCGTCTCTCCAGCTCTTTTCCCTATGCTTCAAAGTACATGGCCGAGAAGGATAATTTAATTAAATGTGTTATATAAAGAAACGTTTATAACCTAGAAATTGTGCTATGTTCATTTTTATGGGTTATGTGGTTTGCTGGTTTGAAAGGCCCTATTTAAACAGTTAAAGAGTTTAAACATTTAAAGAGTAATTCCTGACAACCATACAAAGAAGAGCAAGAAAATCCAAATGCACTGTATTCCCAACAGTAAAGCATTTAAATCTCCTGTGCTGACAGGACAGATTTTTCTCAAACCTTATCCTAATCCTCATCTTCACCCTCTCCTTCCATTCATTAGCCCTCCCCTCCCTACCGCCTAATCCTAAACTCCCTTTCTATGATCCATATCCTCCCCGCAGCTAACCCTAACCTCTCCTTGTGCAATCCATACCCTCCCCTATCTATAAACTTCCTGTAGCCTAACCCTAACCTTCCCTTTTCTGAAACCATCCCCTCTTTGTAGCCTAATTCTAACCCTGCCCTTCTATGTACTATACTTTACCCATAAGACACCCCATCTATTCACTATTCCAGTGGTTCCTGTGTGCCTACTCTCCCTGGTGTGCTCAATGGGGTACCCTGGTAGTTTTTTCCGTTGCTGTGCCATGTTTCTAGTGTAACTTAGAAGCGCAATTTTACGTCTTGTTTTGCAGCAATTCAAGATTTGATATCAACCTGAAGTATTTGTGTCATTACCTAAATGGTTATCACACTATTTTGACTCAAGAATATTTTGTCTTAGAGGTGCAGTGAAAAATTATGGAGACCCTAAGCACGCCTCGACAAAGCCACTGTACTATTACCTGTCCGCTGACAACTGACACTCACCTCCATCCGTGTCTTCAGCTCCTCGTCGGGCACGGTTACAGGAGAAATGCTGCAGAAGCTTTGCATCTGGAACATGATTTGCCTTAATGAGTGGGTGTGTTGCCAAAATAGGAGTACTTGTAAATGAAAACGCTGTCGACATAAAGTAAAAATGAGCTTTCAGTGTCTCTATTTTAAAATATATGTTGCACAGTATTTTAGGCTACATGTACGGATTGCTTCTAGAAACTGTTTTTATTAAGTGCTTTGCTAATTTTATGCCAAATTGTAGGTATACACATTTTTAAGATAATTTGGATATGACTGGTCCTCTTTTATTTATTTCTGTGAATGTACACCATGGATGTTAACATAACAGGAATTATTAATTAAATGATAACATGCTGAGAAACAAGGTTCCCTGAGGAAAATTGCTTTTGCCCAAATGTTTACAAGAACATTCATATAAAAATGAATTTCTATAAGCCTGGTGTATTTTCCATACTGAAAAGCAATTATTTATACCATGTATATGGGGAAATATATATATATATATATATATATATATATATATATAAATCTAAACAATTATGCACACTTCCAAACCTAATCTGGTGTATTCACAACAGTGCGTTTTTGCAGATAACTAAGTCCTCAGGTACAAGCAAGTTCAAGTCCAATTGTACGCTAGACCTTAATGGTTTAGGTCGCGGCTTCCCCTTTAAATACACAGGCTTGGATCCTGCATGGTGAATTACTGCAAATACAAATAAGAAGAAAGGGGGCGCTTCATAGCGTAGGCACCCCTACACAAGACATCCACGCTGGTAGTGTGAGGACTCGGAGATCCGAACTGCCGTGGCCGGACGCGGGAGATGGTGCAGTACCCTAAGTAGAGTGTCCGTCTGTTTTTAATAATAAACGGTCTCACGCTATGAAGCGCCCCCTTTCTTCTTATTTGTATATATATATATATATATATATATATATATATATACTAATGTAAAAGAGGGTCTGTATACAGTCTTTTATAAATGTCTATTTCAATAATATATTGTAATATTTACCTTGTTATAGTATAAAACCATAGTTATTATTATTAGCGATTATTTATAATGGGGAATACAGACAGAATCATTGGAAGAGGAACCCTTACATTCTAAAGGAGATTGGGGATTTGATACATCGGGGAAATACACATAGACTATGACAACTGAAACAACTGCCTATTAACCTACCGGTACGTTTTTGGGGTGTGGGAAGATATCGGAGCACCCGGAGGAAACCCACGCAGACACGGGGAGAAGAACATACAAACTCCACACAGATAAGGTCCTCTCTGGTATTATAAAAATCAATTGCATCATTATAGATATCTTCATAAAGACCTATCAGCATGTTTCATCATGTCTAGAAATATAGATGATGGATGATAGTGTATTAGAGGGATCCATCAGGATCATCCAGTGGAATGACATAGAGGTAATCATCTGGACAGGATCGGAGAACATACACTTGGAGAGCCACAGGATTAGTATATATTGACTAGAAAGAACTATTTAAATTCAGTGGTTTGAAGCAAATAATTATATATTATTGTCTCACTTATCTTACTGAGAAAATATATATTAAAAAGATACATAAAGCACTTTCTATTAATTCAGGATATTGTTCTTTAAATCCATTTTATTCTTATTTTGCTAGACAAGACAGTTCATATTCTTAACCACTTTTTTATGTACTAAAATGGATCAAATTCAAATGATCCCATACCTCTCCTTAGGCTTCTTGCTTATTCTAAGTTATTTTGAGAAAGAAATTCACTTCTATTCCATTTTTTCACTTACCAACTTCTTATAAGATATTGTATTTATGAGGATTACTGTTATGTGGACCATAACCCAGATTATGTGTTTCAAGGTTTATAGACTTTCAAGAAGATACTGCTATCGGAGCATGCCCTTTTTAGACTTTTTGAGAAAGGGTCATGTAGAAATAATGCATTTGGTTTATATACCAAAAGTCTGAAAACTATTACTGGAAAAAAGATAGTTTTCAATGTCTATGTTTCACTATTATTTGTGAAATAAATCTTCTTGTTCATACAGTGTGTATATAGTAATGCAATGAATTTTTAAAAGTTTTTGTATGGGAAAATATGCTTACATATATATATATATATATATATATATATATATATATATATATACACATTATGCTTTCTATAGTGTATGAACTTTTAATCTTCTGTGCAGTCATGATCAATTAACAATGTGCTGCAGCTAATGATATGTAGGAGGGTATAATATGATGAAGAAGGGCACAATGAACCAGATCCAGACCTACAAACTGAAGAACTTACGAGCATAAGGTTATGAGTTTGCAAATCCAAATTGCAGGGGACATACATTTCATTACTTGCAAACAGTATTAGAGGTGAGAGATGATGATTCCTAAATCAAGTCTAATAACAGTAACAGTAACACTGGTCAGTACCTGTGTGCAACATGCAACAATAAAGTATTCTCCCTGCATGCAAACACGGACACTCATTTTACCTCCCCTGCAAATTCAACATGGGTTTGAACACTCTTGATTAAGTTGTGAGTAAGTCATTAGTGCCTAAAGTCTGAATCTGGTCCAGTGTTATTAAGTGACCACCACACACAACAGTAGTAACACCCAGGCATCACTGGCCACTCCAATGGGCCTTTCATCATTTTTAACCCAAAGCCAATGTGGCTATTATTCTAACCCTGGGTAGATTATATAACCTGCTTGTGCATGTAGGCATATAGAGCCTTATTATGAGCATACCCCCCCAACTGTCCCGATTTCAGTGGGACAGTCCTGCTTTTGTCCCGCTAACTGGTAGGTACGTGATTTTTTATTATTTTTGCATACGGTCACGTCCAAAAAGGGGGTGCAGCTGATGTATCTGGGGGCGGGGCTGGAGCGGTCCGGGGTGGAGCTGGGCAGGGCTTGTGTGTCCCGCCTTCACCCGCAAAAGCAAAGTATTCTCCCTGCATGCAAGCAGTAAGACTGAGACTGATGTAGAGAAGGAATCATTGTACAGTTGCATGGTCAGGATTGCAGTGAGAAGTAATTTCTATTAAGAGTCCTGCTTTGCTAATAATATGCCAGCTTTTTATTATTTATATTTTAAAGATAATTTTGATATGATTGACCCTCTTATTTATGTCCATGAATGTACACCATGGATATTAACATAACAGGAATTATTAATTAAATGATAACATGCTGAAGAAAATTGCTTTTGCCTAAAGTTTACAGGAACATCCATAAAAATGAATTTATATAAGCCCGGTGTATTTTCCATACTAAAAAGCAATTTGATGTATCCTGTTAGTCATCAGATAAATTGGTACAAAAAATAATAACTAATACAAATAAATAATATATTTAGGTGACTAAGTCTAATAAGTATAGTATAGTATAGTATATACTATACTAAATAAAATTATATTTTTATTTATAAGCTTAAATAAGATCAAATATATAAGATTGAAAAAAGATTATAACTGCACAATATGTGGAACAATAACATACAAATCTGTAGTTATTGATAAATAAGACTTGATAAATAGACGGTCAGGAAACTAAGAGCTGCATGTCATATAAAACCTTTTTGGTAAGTAAAGATAGGGATATTTCCCACAATCTATCAGTATCATAAATCACACAATCTTCATGATGTGTGATTGTAGGAATTAAAAACATACAATTTAAGTATTTCATACCTCCCAACATCTCGGGAGGCGACAGCGGCACAAATAAGAACTGCCCCAGTCCCGCACCAAGCCCCTGCGACTATTTAAATGAGAAAAACTCAATTTTCCTCATTTAAATATTGTTGTACTCCCTGTCCAACTTGCAGAGAGTAGACAGATCTGTACGCAGGCGGATGGGCATTAGTGTAACCCTATTTCTCCCCTTGCTGCTGTTCTAAGCCAGGGTCACCGACTCTCGTGGAATTTCCTTGAGACACCGTAATTTTGGGCACTTATACCGGTATTCCGAGAGAGGCAGCAAATCCTCCTGGGACATGAGCTGATCTATCCAAAATGACCAGGACTTGATGACACCCATCATGCCCTATGCCCCATCCTCATGCTGGGGATGGGGGGGAGGGGGGAGCCATAAGCCTTTTTCTAAGCATATTCAGTTCTTATTTTTGAAAAACAGCTCTGGATTAGACCAGGGCCGGTGCTAGGTCTCTAGGCACCCTTGGTGAGACCTAGCACTGCCCCCCCTAACTTTCCAATCCCCCGCTGGCCATTCACACATATAAGAGGGGTAGCGCCCTTCTATAGAGGAGCAGCAGGCACCCTCTCAGGCTGACTTATAATTTACATTCCGTGTTATGATATAACCCTGATATATAAATGGAGGGGGTGCTTTTGCTGCTCCCCTGCGCCCAGTGCGCTAGGAGATAGACTGAGATGGCCTAATGGTAGCACCGGCCCTGGCTCAGGCCCATTATACGGATCAGCCACTAGATTAAGAGCCAGAAACATCACAAGTTATAACTGTTAAAGAGAAAAAAAGATAAATCATTGATAATAAAGTGTTCTGCTAGTATGGTGCACACATCGAGTTTCAGTGTCCCTCTGTGAAATATTTCTGGCATTGGAAGGTATAAAAGGTGCTCAACAGGAGGTTTAATTTGTAGTGAAAAGACATAAGTAACATTTTATATATCTCCAATTAATTCAATGAAATGTAGAATCTGTTGCAGTCAATACTATGTTGATTTCACTACAAAGAATTAGATAAATAATGATGTCTTCCCTATTTATGTACCTTCTTCAGATAGATTCTTATCCCAGAGCAAGACAAAAGATTGTCATTTTGTGTGCTAATGATGTGTAATTATCAGAGCTGCAATCGCTGCAGACATCTGTGCTAATGTCTTCAAGATACTCATTCATGATTCCTATACATTAGCCCGTTCTCCACTTCACTGACTGTTTCTAGCAGAATTTTGCAGGCTTTATAAACTCAAGAAAAGTGACTCACTTCTCCCATCTGTTAAGAAGCAGGTAATAAGGAATGTGCTTAGCACCGAGTCTCTATTAACGCTGGGTGTCATGCAGAGCCATTACAAAGTTTGTCTTGCTACTACTATGAAGTGGAAGACATTAATGTGGCCATTCAGCCGCATTCATCATCTCAACATAACTCACTTCTGATATCCCTCAACTGATAGGAAATTCAGTTCAAAATACTTTATACACATTAAAGTGAGCTTACACCAGATAACATACTAGATAGTCTTAAGCCTGCCCTCTTATCTGATTCAGCAAAATAGCTAAAGCTGGGCATATACTAGAGCGCTTTTCGCTCCCTGCAGGATGCAACATATGATTGGTTGACTGTCAGACCAGCCAAGATCCACCTGTGAACTCATAGTGATAAGCATTGGGATCTGTGTAGATCCATCAGATCTTTTGCTTTTTGTCAGCAACGGACAAGGTGCTCACGTCAGTATAAAATATCAACAAAAATATTATACAATTATCTGAAATGCCCATACACTACACGATGGCCTTGATCCGTGCATACGGAAACTGTCCGCACCGGAGAGAGATTAGTGTGACCTCCACTGTGACTAGTCTCTCTCATGCTGATATATGGACATGTATGTGGCCAGAACCCTACCTTACATTCCCACCACCCTCTCCTAATCTGCATGAATTATCTCCACATGACTCCCCATGTACGGATTGACTAGTGACCTAGGCCTAAATTCACTAAGCGGAGAGTTTGCTGGTGAATTTGAAAGGTGGTGAAGTTGCCCATAGCAACCAATCAGATTCAAGCTCTCAGTTTCATTTTGCATACTGGAGAATGTGAGCTCGAATCTGATTGGTTGCTATGGGCAACTTCACCACCTTTCAAATTCACCAGCAAACTCTCCGCTTAGTGAATTTAGGCCCTAGTGTATTGCAGGAGATCAGCCCAGCACATGTGCAGATTCTAGGGAAACTGTCTGCTGAGACGGTCCGGCCACCCTGCCCAGCTAAATTACGCTAGGTGGGCAAGGGTGTATTTTTAACTTTTACTGTAAGGACAGGGTTACTTAAGGCGTGGGTGCTGCTATCCCCTGTTAACCCCTCACGAGAGAGGGGAGTGATAGGGGAGTTCACTCTCCTCTTACCCTCACATGCACGCACTCCGTTCTCGCACAGACCTGGATCGGTTTTATAGAAACGTAGTATTTGATGGAAGATAAGCACCACATGGCCCATCTAGTCTGCCCATTAATAAAAGTTTTATTTATTAGAATACTGTGCAGAAAACAAAAATGGTTCAAATTGGGGTTATTGTTCTTTTTCTCTGTGTAAATACTAATGCAATAATGTAAATACATTAATGATGTTACGTATATATATATATATATATATATATATATATATATACAGTGGTCGAAGTGGAAATTTAGAAGTGGGGGTATGGATATTCAAAAGAGACGGTATGGAAACATAGAAAATAATGGAAGTCAATGGAGATTTTTAATTTTTCCATTACATCAGTGGGAGAAGTGCCGGTATGACATACCCCCGTATACCCCCCACTTCGAGCCCTGTATATATATATATATACACTACAAGATACACCAATACAATACAGTGGTACAGTATGTATCCTTTGTTGTTAGATGTCTGTGTGATGGTGTAGACCTGAAACAGTTGAGAGAGGGAGAGAGAGAGTTTCTGGGATTAGTATATATATATATATATATATATTGTATATATATTGAAGATGAGAGTATACAGCCTTCCTCAGAAATCCAGCAGTCATGTCCTTTGCATTGGTGTGGGAACAGGGGAGGCGCCCCACCAAATATGAAGTGGATGTCCTCCACGCTCCCCCTCCAGAGCGCAGTCAGCCTGTGACAGAACTGTACCGGATCTTACAGCTGAAATGCTGCCACAGGCTGTAGTGGGGGCGCCGTGAAGGAGAGGGAGGGGACGTGGTGGGGTGGAGAGGGGAGGGGGCCCGTGAGTGAGGGGGGGGGAGTAGCTCCCCCAAAGTGAAATATTCCAACGTCCCTGGTCCTTTGCCATAGCTTGCATATGGAGAAATGCACCTGGGCATCTTATACCCCGTTCACATTACCTCTATTTAACTTTTTTCTTTTTTATGAAAAAGCCGGCTTCTAAACTCAGTGTGAACGCAAACACAAAAAGCCGGCTACTGAAATACTGCCTGCCTCTCCCTCCTCCCCTCATGTAAACAAACAATCACACATTTTCTGAGTAAAGATGTGTACTGGTAGCAAAAAGCAGGGTTCAATGTGAACAGTGCAGACACTGCTTTTTTTTACAAAAAAGCTGGCTTTTTTTTTTAGCTAATCTGAACTGTCCTTTTTTCACAGCCCCTCCAATTTCCCCAGCTCTGCACCCTGACTCTTAAAATGTGAACCCTGACTCTTAAAATGTGAACGGGATATTATATAGTTTCACTATAGCTGGTATGTTTTTCTATCAGCACCAGACTTTACCAGCAATGACAGATGTTACTATAGTGTCTCACCATAATGCCCAGCAAGCCTCAGACCTGAACAATATTTATACTTCTTCCTATATCCTTTATCAATAATAAAAAAAACACCAAACTGATATTATCTGAAGATAAAACTTAAATGTCCTTCGCAATCTGATTAAACTACTAATCTCAGATTGTAACAGTATTATGTACACAAGATTATTTGAGTGCAAATGTTACAAATGTATTATACATAGAAACATAAAATCGTGTAATCCTCTGGGATTCAGACAATAATAAGCAACAGTCAGTTAAAATTAGAACATCTGTTATCGGAGAAGAGACATTCATTACGGGTGAACTTCCTGTGAGTATTATTTAAAGGAAACACCTGCATTGTCGCAGAATTAGAATGATTGTCCAGGCTAAGTATTTCCTTCTAGTAAGTGAAAAACACATCTATCCTTTATAAAGCCGGACTGCGTTCTGCACAGGTTACCCTCAGAGGATGAGTTACCTTGACCTGCTCAGGAAGGCTATTCTTCATCTCCTGCTATTAATACAACCAGACTGAAATGAATGAACTGGTGAACGCATCAGTACCATTTCAACACAGATAGCTTTTATTATGAATCACTTAAGCTCTTGTCCATTAACAGGCAATATGTATTCTGCCTCTGGACTTCCATTATGTGTATACTTTATATTCTCTGGAAAGCATTTCACTGTTTCTTTTATCTGATTATGTCAGTTACATCATTAACAAATAATTCCTGTTACCTCCTATGTATTATTGCACGTTTATTTGCTTATCAGGTATGCTTACAATGGCAGACAACATGAGGGTGGCATTGTTTGGGTAAAATCAGGTTTTACAGGGGGTAGCACTGAGGCCTCACAGTGCTAAGGTTGTAAGTTTGATTCCAGTAGGGGACTAAATTGTCCCTAGTGTATGTGTAATTGCCACTATGTAACAAATCCCCAATCTCCTTTAGAATGTAAGCTTGCGGGCCAACCTTCCCTACCCGTTCTGTCTGTATTCCTCGTTGTACGGTGCTGTGGACACATTGTGACGCCTACAAAATAAGTGTTATAATAATAATAATAATAATAGTAATAATAAAGTTGCATGTAATACTTGATGTTATCTCACCATCTCCAGATGGCAGATACATGTCATTATGAATACTGAGTATCTAGTACAGCTGTAAATAAAGGACAAAACAGAGACCTGCACCTCTCCACCTCTCCAAACTACAAATTCCAGCTATCTTTAACAGTTGCTTTAAAAGTTGCTCTAACAGTTACCTTAACAGTTCGTACCTCACGAAGCATGCTGGGATGTGTAGTTTGACAACATCAGGAGATCCGCAGGTTGCCTTCCCAAGCCCTATGTATACAATCTCATATCTGTTATTGTATTGTATATCATTACACTGTACCCCATGCTATGTATGCACACCTCGCTTTTGGGGGACTGTCCCGCTGTCCCTCCCACCTCCCAGTTTGTTGTGCTTAGGGGGCAAACTTTATTTTTAACATGTAATTAAAATTAGCCACGAGCTGCGGTGTAAAATGGAGCGTGTTTTACGTGTCCCGCGCTCTGGACCCTATAAGTTGGGAGTTATATGTGTATGTACTTTCAATTATGTGGCGCCTTATAAATAAACGTTAATAATCATAATAATAGTAATAATAATGTAGCCATTTTCACTTAATTTGGAAGTAACAATGCCCTTCGTTCTTATCAAAATGACGGTTCTTCTATTTACATATTTACAATGGGTTCAGCATGGAAAAGTATTATATGTATTATTATGTGTTATTTTGTGTATTATCGTTCAATGCTCCACTGTAGTGCGTATGTCTCCCTGGTACTTTGTTCTGATCCTTTTTATACTAAAGGCCATGCACTCAGCAAGATACTTTGAAAACTTTTCCTAGACAATGCATTTGTATTTATTTATAATAACTGTATTATAATGATTGAACAGTGATTGCCATAATTATGATTATTTTGATTATATTGATAAATAAAGAATATTATTATCATTGGTAGAAACATAACACCAAACAGCCAA
>JABWIB010000025.1:97974-109024 GCA_016617825.1 Platyplectrum ornatum | reverse complement strand
TTTCTTGTCAGGGCGGGCAGGGATTAACCTTTAATTTTTTAACATATGCTTTTGGCATAGTACTCATGGCAGTTACTATGCGAGCTATCGTGAATGAAACTAATGTGAAAATCAATTTTTAGTTTCATTAGTTTCATTCACAAAAGCTGAACATAGTAACCGNCATGATTACTATGCCAGCTTTTGTATCAGGAGTTAAAAAAACAAAAAAAGTAAACATTTTTTTAAAATACACACACTGACACAATATAATTAGTTTTTTTCAGTTTTTATTTTTTCTTTTTTTATTATTATTTTTTACATTTTTTACATAGATCCTGCACTTATTCATTCACAAACAGGCTAATAATAGCCTGTTTGTGTTAAATAAGCACATGATCTGTGCTTACTATTAGAAGACTGACAGATCTTACAGATCTGTCAGGCTTCTGTCCCTTTAAAGCTGCAACTGACTAGTCAGAATTGACTAGCCAATCACAGCCATTGCCGGGAACGGGACCAATAATTTTGGTACCCCCCGGCTTCAGTAGCATGGCAGCTGTCACTGACAGCTGCTATTGCTATACTGTCACCCCACGATGCAGCGGGAGTGACAGTTAAACGAGCGCCATGTACGGTGCTCGTCCTTACGATATATACAGCGCAGGATCGGAAGGGGTTAAATCACTGCCCCAGCCTAGATCCTGGGATTTGTTGACTCCCCCAAGGTACAGGGAGAACTGCCCGAAATTCGTCTCCTAGAAATTCCGGATAGTCGGAAACCCTGATATTAAAAATATCCCTAATATTAAATATATACCCCTTACAGTTCTAAATACAACGTTCACACTTGTGTTTAGATAATTGCCATTTTGTTTCAGTATTTTCAGTAATTATGATTTGTATTTAAAAATTATCCCTTATTTTAAAATAATAATAATAATAATAATTTGTCAGGTCAGCTTGATACCTGAATGATCCCAGCATTGCATGCCTGTACCCGCCATGTATCTAAACAGAATGCGATGCAGCATTCACATAGGTCCAGTTTTAAAGGTTGACTTTTCAAAGAGTCTCTGCACGTCTCCCCAGAGATTCATTCTACCTCAGATTGTTACAAGCTCTTGTAAGAAAAAAAAAAAGGAAAGAAATGTAACTCAGTTTCAACGCCGTCTGTCCTTGCAATGTCCTAGTTGTTCGACACTTGCTGCCAAGCACTCGTACAAGCGAAATTTCATATGGCTCTATCACAAGAATTGCTAACTTGGGCATGTCATACTTGTATTAAACACGCACTGTATTTCTGGGGAATCTGTATATACACAAATACACAACAACCCGAACTAACNGGGACACAACATTTTCAGTTATTTAGTGCACTTGAAGTACAGTATAAAGTAAGAAATAGATTGTCTACCGAGAAATCTTTACACACCATGCAGGGAATATATTAATAAAGAAAAGATCTCTCTGTACTGATTTTACAAATACTGCTTATATTTCTCTTACATTCATTGTTTATTTCATAATGTGTGCTAAGACTTAAAATGTAGAAAATGATTCCCCAGTACCACTGTTTATTATATGCTCCTGTTTAATACCGTGTATATATATATATATATATATGTATTAAACGTAAAAATAATTGAAAATGACCATTATTAGTGTTGAAAGTCACTTTAGTTTTCAAAGTCACTGAGATGCATTAAGACACCCCTGATGGCATGTCATGATGGTTTAACTTTAAGACCAAGTTCAGGCCTATCAGCATGTGGGGGTGAGAAGATCTGAAAAATAATCCAAAATGACCAGCATTAGTGTCAAATATAGTTTTTAGGGTCTCTATCCCATTGGTGACAGACCTGATGACATTTAAGCCCAAGTTTAGTCAAATAGAATGAAGGAATGTTTACGGATTGAGAGTTGATATGTTCTTTAGATTGCCTATTAATATATAGGCTATGTATCTATGTTTTTAGGGGATGGGGCAATGAAAATAGTCTTGTGTCAAACTCAGGGCCAGTGTGCCCTGAGAAAAAGGGAAAAAACGCAATATTTAATAACCGGGAGGGAGGATTCTGCCACCCTGCTCAGTCGTTGTGATGCCCGCAGACCTAGCGCCAGCCCTGGTTAAACTATCCACACAAGGTATGCGAGTGCTTTATATGTTCCCGTTGTACAGCTAGCACAAAAAGAGTAATCATCTGACCACCCAGGAATCAGTTCCTATGCTACAACAACGTGACATTTCTATATAGTTAAAGCATGTATTAGCAATAATGCAGAATGTTTTTTTTCATTATTAGATATTGCTCGAATGTCCCCATAGAAAGACATTCATATGACTGTTTTATCATATTCCCATAGAGACTGAATATAAAATAGGGATATGCATGGACATTGCATATGGCGAAAAGTTCCATTCCTCAAGGGACGACATTAAGAATTGATCTTCATTTAAAGGGATTTAACGCACACATCAATCAATGCCAATTCAATATTACATTTAGTCATTAAATTTACAGTATTTATCTCTGCCAATATTTAATGAGTTTTCATCTGTTTCACCAGAATATTGCAATGTCAATTGTTTATTACCTCTTACTGTACTAATTCAACTATTGGTGAGTAAACAGTTAGTACATTCACTATTAAACAATATTGCTAATTAACCACTTCTTATCCTCCAGTAAATCCAGTCCTTGTATGCACTTAACCATTGGAATGACAAGCAAGCAACACAAATATCACTTATTTGCCTTTTGTAGAGTCCTGCTGGTACAATGGCATATTGCAGTTTTGGAATCAGACTAAAGTATATTGGAGCTTTTATTCATATGGGACCATAACCAGACTTGAAAGGAACAGAGGACAGTTATACCTACAAAACATGTTGAATTTCAGTTTGTGAACTCTATGACCAAGATCTAAAACCAAACCCATACAACACATGCAATAATGAGAACCAAGGGAGAAGTCTCAGATGGGGTAAGACAATAGACAAGTCAAGTACAGAAGACAGGCAGATGATGAGGGCACCTATATCCTTAATGATGCTTACCTATTCATTTTGCTATATCATTCTTGTGGATGGCCATGCCTTCACATAACACAGCACATATTATCTATTCCACCAGCTGATCAGTAGATATATATATATATATATATATATATATATATATATATATATATATATATATATATATATATATATATATATTACAATGTAATTGACGGCACTCTTTGTAGAAATCAAATACAGGAAACCTTTTTCAATTCCGACATTTCAGTTTGTTTATTTTTTGAACTCTGTATTGTGAGTGAAGCTTCTGTATGTGTATATATATAAATATATATATATATATATATATATATATATATATATAAATATATATATATATATATATATATATATATACACATAGTTTTAACAAAATAAAATATAACATAAATAAATAAAATAAAGTACAAACAAACTTGACAATAGAAAAAACACTCTTTTAATCTTTACATTAAATATAATTAGTATATAACAAAAAACAGCAAGAAGCAAGTGAATCAATCAAAATAACAATAACATCTGTATAAGCCGCCATCTCAGATATTGCTCAGACAGAAGAACATAAAAAAAAACCCATCAAAACTGGTATGTTATCATCCAGTGGTTGAAGTGGAAATTTATGAGTGGCGGCATGGAAACACGGAATATACTAGAAGTCAATGGAGATTTGTAGTTTTTAATTTCATCAGTGAGAGAAATGCTGGTATGGCATACCCTATATACACCACCACATGCAGCCCTGGTGTAATCAGTAAAAATTGATCACAAATATCCTGCTATATAAAGTATAGATGAACTGCCCCTGTATCAAATTCTAGCCTACTCTCCAGTCTTTCGGGCACTATGTGTACCCTCCCTAAATCTTGGAAGCCGAAAACGACGATCAAGAAGTAACCACCTGAGAACGCATACAATATCTCCAAATGTAGTAAACGAGAGAATGTTTATCTGAGGTGTATGTTAAGCAGTAGTTAACCAATCAGGCTATGACCTTTTTTAGCTTACACCTGGTAATGAACGAGAGAGATGAGTTATGTGTTATGTTATGTTCTGTCTTTTTTCATCAAAAATTTTTTTGTTGCCATAGATACTCTCGTTCATTACCAGATACATAATACTCCGCTCCTGAGCTTTCAGTTTCCACTCACCTGTAGTTAAACTAACTGATGTTTGCTAATTACTTGTGTCCCTAATCCATGTAGTTTCCTGATTAATGGAAGATCAGGTACAGAGTATTTTGTAACTGGTGGAATGGGTTAATGCAGAGGGCCTGCATGTACGCGTTTTCCACATCCAGCCTTCACCAGCAGATATTGCAGATATCTATGTTCTAGGGAGTTTTCATGTACTAACAATAATCAGAAAATCCACCTTTTATAGAAGTATAATTCCTATGTGATCAACATGCAATACGCTTGTTCATATTTTGAATCAGATGTCCGAACTGTACACGATAAACCAGGGTTATTTTTGTAAGATTTACTTCTCCTTTTGTTTTGTCTAATATAGGCCTGAATAACGTTTCTGATTATTGTATATTACGAGCATGCCAAAAATTTTCCCTTTATACATTTTCTAGTAAGACTCCATTAGCGCCTATGTGTAGTTAAAAGCAAATGTACAAACCATCCCTGACTGACATACATGGGCTTCGCTCTGTGTCAAGTAAAACTTTGCCTGTAGAAATATACAAAGTTCTAAGACACCGCTCATTAACTACATAGCACAGTATGCTGCAAAGAAGCTCTGATAACACACTTTGAACACGGTTAAAAGCGAGGACAAAGTACAAGGTTTTGCCTTTGCTTTCAACATGTGTTTTTTCATGAAGCGCACGTGTGCAGGCTCCATTACCTGGCTACGCAATGCTGATGAGCAGATAAAACTACCCCTCTCGTGTTGTCAAAAGCAAATTTAATATATTTCCCACATAAAAATAAATATCACATTGTAAATGTAGCTGTTTCATATACATTAGGGTATTAACCTTCCAGACTAAAATTTCATATGTTTCACAGATCTTGGGATGTTGGATAGGTTTACTTGTATTTAATCCCATTCAGGTTACCTCTGATAACAATTTTGTAGTGGCTACAAAGATGGGCATGTTCTGACCAGAGTGTTCCTTTATTGATAACCCCTACAATGTGCTGGCATGGAGGATGGGAACAAGATGGTGACTAAAACACCTGAAACATCATAGAGACGATAACCAGGAAAAAGAGGTACCTCTTGCATGACTTGAAGTGGGGTTGTATACGGAGATATGCCAATCCGTCACTTCTCCCACTGATTTAATTGAAAAACTTTAACTTCATTAACTTCTTTGTTTCCATAGTCACTTCTACATGTGCATACCGCCACTTCTAAATGTACATACCACCACTTCTAAATGTCCATATTGCCACATCTAAATGTCCATACCTCCACTTCTAAATGTCCATGCCTCCACTTCTAAATGTCCATATCACCACTTCTAAATGTACATACCACCACTTCTAAATGTCAGGGATAAAGTCCCCGTTCGGCGTCCTGTTGCTTAGCGCGCTCTGGCCGTCCAGCCGCTCCCCTGCTGCCTTGCGCTGCCTGGTGACGTCAGTGGACCCGGCTGAAGGGAAGACAGCTGGGTCCGCTGACGTCACCAGGCAGGGCGAATCAGGGATGGGGGCTTGGCCGCCTGCCTCCTCTCCTATTAGCCAGCCTTCTCCTTATTAGACCCGCAACGCTGCCTTCACGCTGCGGGTTATAGCGTGCTGGTTCCCCAATCTGCCAGCTTTTCCCTGCCGTCTAACCTTCTAGCCTAGTACTTCCAGCCTTGTGCCTTCTGCCTAGTCCCTATCCCTGGTCTCCTGCCTTCAGCTCCCTCTCCTTGGTCTCCTACCTCCAGCTCCCTCTCCCTGGTCTCCTGCCTTCAGCTCCCTCTCCCTGGTCTCCTGCCTTCAGCTCCCTCTCCCTGGTCTCCTACCTTCAGCTCCCTCTCCCTGGTCTCCTACCTTCAGCTCCCTCTCCCTGGTCTCCTGCCTTCAGCTCCCTCTCCCTGGTCTCCTACCTTTAGCTCCTTCTCCCTGGTCTCCACTCCTTACTCTCTCTCTCCCTTTCTCTGCTCTCTCTCTCTCTCCCTTTCTTTGCTCTCTCTTTATCTCTTCTTTACCTTTACTCTCTCTCTCTCTTCCTTGCCTTTGCTCTCTCTCTCTCCCTCTCTCTTCCTTGCCTTTGCTCCCTCTCTCTTTCTCTCTTTGCTCTCTCTCTCTTTCTTGCCTTTCTCTCTCACCCTCTCTTTGCTCTCTCTCTCTCTCTCTCTTTCTTTCTTTGCTCTCTCTCACTCTCTTCCTTGCCTTTGCTATCTATCACCCTTTCTCCTTTCAGTGTTAATTGTGGGTGAGTCTTGTCTGTCTGTGCCCTTCCGTTTTTTGTCCGGGGCTCTCTGTTAGCATGTGTTTATCAGGTCTGTCTGTGCCCAGTGTTCAGTGTTTGGGCCCCCAGTTGTGGTTAAGGTGGTTTAAGGAGGGGACCGCGACCTGCTACCGTCTTGCCGCTGCAAACCCATCCTCACCATTAGAGGCTCTGGAGAACACCAAACGGTAGTTAGACTCCGCACTTCCCACCAGTCCTGGTTGGACCCTGTCCTTCCACTAGCTCTCCCTCCTGTTACCAGCTTATCAGCCTGAATCCCTAACACTAAATGACCATATCACCACTTCTAAATGTCCATACCACCACTTCTAAATGTCCATACCACCACTTCCAAATGTCCATATTGCCACTTATAAATGTCCGTACCGCCACTTCTAAATGTCCATACCACCACTTCTAAATGTCCATACCACCACTTCTAAATGTCCATACCGTCATTTCTAAATGTCCATATCACCACTTCTAAATGTACATACCACCACTTCTAAATGTCCATACCACCACTTCTAAATGTCCATACCACCACTTCTAAATGTCCATATAACCTCTTCTANCACCACTTCTAAATGTCCATACCACCACTTCTAAATGTCCATATTGCCACTTCTAAATGTCCATACCACTACTTCTAAATGTCCATCCACCACTTCTAAATGTCCATATTGCCACTTCTAAATGTTGATTCATACTACATATGAATGATAGAAGTATGTCTTTTGGCATAATACTTCATTAATATAATTGAATGTCTGAATACTGAGTACGAAGTAGATACAGGGACATTTAACTATGTCAAAAATGATCTGTCACCCAATTGCTCTTGTTTTGAGCATGTGCGGTTCTCATTCCCACTGCATTCCCACTTGAAAAGCAGACGGAAGCGCAGCTTTGGATCAGGTAGATTGTGGTAATATGCAACTACTCTGTATAATGGTGTTTTTTCAGCTCTGATTATTTAACAATGTCTGGGTAAACATGCTTATTTATCCTTAATTAAGCACTGTTCACTAATAAGCAAGGACTTCAACCATTCAAATAGTGTTAATAACAGTTTAAAGATGCATTACCACATGGAGCTTCTGCTGTCCTCTCCCCTGGGGCAACAGATTTTCTAAAGGGTATCTCTCACAATCCCAACATCCTGCTCTATGTTACTCAGTGTAAGATTAGAAAACTGGTTGAAAATTATGTTTTATGTAATGGTTCAACAACCAATTCCTCCCTCTTAATTTTGGAAGTTGTCATTCTAAATATGTTTGTCATCTATGTAATGAGAAAGGAAAATGTCACAAACATAGAACCACATGAAAGGAAACACATTTCCTAATATTAATATATTGGCATGCTGCTATGTGTCATAAAATAATAGCAAATTAATAGATGCAGCAACCTTTGCCATGCCAGGTGATATAAAACTACAACTCCCAGAATACTCCAAAAGCCTAAGCATAGCTAATACTTGGCAGTGTATGAAGGGACTAGTTTCACAACACCATAGGTTGCCAATGCCTGTGGTAGATATCCCATAAGGGGTCAGTAAGTGAATAAGTTTATGTTGGCAGCTGCCTTGAGGACAGAAGCTGGATAACAGGGCAATGATGCTAACTATATTGATTCTGTTACCTTCTAAATGAAACCCAGCTGTCTTCAATATAACATAATTATCCGCACATAAGCTGATGGAGAAAAGCACTTTTATATTCATCAGGTACCTTCGGTTTCACATTATCAGTTACAGCTTAAGCTGGCCATACACTATAAGATAAATTGTTCCAATTGGAAATTTTTTCAAGAGTGGGCAAAACCATGTTGAATTACAGGGGAGGTAAAATGAATTAATTGCAATCAGTATTACAGGTGAGAGATGATGGGGCTGAGTCAGCCCTGCATCTCGATGTTTCGCGATGTTTCGCCGATGTGCGCATGCGCAGATCGGCTCAGAATAGCACGGAGTCAGGCGAAAAGCCTGACTCTGTGCCTCTGCGACTATGGCAAATGCAAATGAGAAAAGGGGCGTTCCATGCCCCTTTTCTCATTTGCATATTCACCTGCTAATTCACCTGCTAAGCCCTGCTAATTGGTAGCGCAGCCTGCACCATGTCTGGACATGGTGCAGGCGTAGCGCAGAGGGGCCGAATCAGGTAATTTCCTATGGACAATTACCTGCCTCATTAAATGGAAAAAAAAAGTTAAAATAAAAATAAAAATAATAAAAAAAATATTAAATCAAGTGTCTTGGTGTTTTTTTTTTTATTTAAATATTTTTTTTTATTATTTATTTATTTTTTCCCCATTCATGAAAGCCGGCACGTTTGCGAGTAAACACTAGCAGAGGCTCCGGATACAGCATCGGGTGCCTCTGCATTTTTTCACTGAGCGCAGGGATGCGGGGCATACGGCATGCCCCTCTCCCTGCGCTCTATTCAGAGCTACGCTTTTGCAGAAAGCATGAATCAGGTCAGATGTTTCCAGCACAAGTCTAATAACAGTGTAACAGTAACGCTGGTAAGTATCTGTGTGCACAATGTAAAAATAAGTATTCTCCCTGCATGCAAACTCTAACATTCATTTCACCTCCCCTGCAATTCAACATGGTTTTGCCCACTGTTGAAAAATCTTTCAATTGGAACAATTTCTCTTATAGTGTATGCCCAGCTTTAGAGTATAAAACAAAGCTGTTCATGGAATGGGCTGAGACAGAAAGTCCAACTGTCTGTATTTACCAGGTGGAGGTGCTTCACCTAATATCAATCATGATTATAATTTTGAATATGCTCTTTTATTAGTAATTAGGATAAGGGCTGGTGCTACCATCAGACAATCTTAGGAGGTAGCCTACAGAAACAGTCCCAGGGGAGGGAAGCAAGAGCACCCCCTCCATTTATATCATAACCTGGTCTGGGAGGTCTCCTCCTGCTCCTCTATAGAACAGCTAGGTGCCCAGAGACCTAGCACCGGCCCTGGTTTAGATGTATACACAGGACCTGATCCAGATTTCTCTGTGGGTCCAGTGAGCTGCCTCAGTCAGTGACATGCAGAGGTTGGGTGTTTCACCTGAAAATTATCATCTCTGAATAGCACGCAGGGAAAAGGGCGCTTTCCTATGCTGGATAGAGGACCAGGATGGAACGAAAAGGACCCAATGGTTATGATGACATGCTTGTAATCAAGAACCTAAATAGTGAGTTGTTGGGCACACCAGTTGCTCCTTCCTTCTTTCATTCCACACTATCTGGTGGAAGTGGGGAATAATGTACGGTCGAGAACTTGTGGAGGAACCAACTTGTGAACCTGTTTTGAGAAAGAAAATTACAGTGTTATTCATTGATATAGATAGGAAGCGCTAATATACCTCTTTACAAGGGTCCCATGTGAGAGGTCTTTATAAAGGTACTAAGTGAATACCTTAAATAATTGAAGGAGCACCTCTATTCTTAAATTTATTCCCACTTTCATCCCTACTTCTGTCCTTTGTATGTGTTCAACCTCCATTTTTGTTCCTTTTAAGTGTCCAAGCGCTTCTTTTGGCCTCTTGTAGATGTGCAGCCTCCTCATCTGCCACTTGTAAGTGTCCAGCCTCCACTTCTGCCTCTTGTAAGTGTCCAGCCTCCACTTCTGCTCTTCGTAAGTGTCCAGTCTCCACTTCTGCCTCTTGTAAGTGTCCAGCCCCCACTTCTGCCTCTTGTAAGTGTCCAGCCTCCACTTTTGCCCCTCGTAAGTATCCAGCCTCCACTTCTGCCCCTCTTAAGTATCCAGCCCCTACTTCTGCCTCTNCCCATACCACCACTTATAAATGTCCATACCACAACTTCTAATGGTCTATACCACCACTTCTAAATGCCCATACCACCACTTCTAAATGTCCATATTGCCACTTCTAAATGTCCGTACCACTACTTCTAAATGTCCATACCACCACTTCTAAATGCCCATATCACCACTTCTAAATGTCCATATCACCACTTCTAAGTCTCCATACCACCACTTCTAAATGTCCATATCACCACTTCTAAATGTCCATACCACCACTTCTAAATGTCCATATAACCACTTCTAAATGCCCATATCACTACTTCTAAATGTCCATATCACTACTTCCAAATGTCCATATCACCACTTCTAAATGTCCATATCACCACTTCTAAATGTCCATATTAACACTTCTAAATGTACATATCACCACTTCTAAATGTCCATATCACTACTTCCAAATGTCCATACCACCACTTCTAAATGTCCATATTGCCACATCTAAATGTCCATATTGCCACTTATAAATTCCCATACCACCACTTCTAAATGTCCATACCACAACTTCTAATGGTCTATACCACCACTTCTAAATGCCCATACCACCACTTCTAAATGTCCATATTGCCACCTCTAATGTCCGTACCACTAATTCTAAATGTCCATACCACCACTTCTAAATGCCCATTATCACCACTTCTAAATGTCCATATCACCACTTCTAAATGCCCATTATCACCACTTCTAAATGTCCATATCACCACTTCTAAATGTCCATACCACCACTTCTAAATGTCCATATCACCACTTCTAAATGTCCATACCACCACTTCTAAATGTCCATAT
>JABWIB010000025.1:79978-94599 GCA_016617825.1 Platyplectrum ornatum | reverse complement strand
CCTCTTGTAAGTGTCCAGCCTCCACTTTTGCCCCTCGTAAGTATCCAGCCTCCACTTCTGCCCCTCTTAAGTATCCAGCCCCTACTTCTGCCTCTCGTAAGTGCCCAGCCTCCACTTCTGCATCTCGTAAGTGTCCAGTCTCCACTTCTGCCTCTCGTAAGTGTACAGCCTCCACTTCTACCCAACCTCTATTTCTGCCTCTTTTATATAAGTGCCCCAAGAAACCTCTCTGTGTGTGCAGAAAATCATTGCAATATATATATATGGTACCATTGCTTCATTTAAATCACAGATTTTGTAGTTTATTTTGAGGTCATTAGCTAGACCCATTAAAATCTACAGACGCCGGTGTTATATACCTTACAAGTATGTGAGCAATTACCATTCTGTAAATATAAAAATGAATCTGAATGGTAATGACATCTAAGACACATGTACAATGTAAGCTTTACATGTATAGAAGAGATGCATCCTTTTGCAGTATACAAACACAGAATATCTGCATTATATGCCACGTCAGTCTGCTGACATTCACCTGTTTTCCTGGCTTGTGTTAGAGATTGTTATACAGAAGTAAAGTTGTATTGCTTCCTGAGCAAGATAAAAATCAATTCCCCCCCTGTAGATGATGTCAATAGTTTTGCAGTCGTCTGGTATACAGACAATCAATGAAAGTGAACATTGATTATTTCCAGCTATGGTACAGCTTTTTTTCCAGCAAGTTACTTTGTCTCTCTTTTCTTCTTAATTGGGTCTTTATGGACATAGCACAAAGAATCCTCCATGTGGTAAACTCTCCTGGGTCAATATGTTGAGCGTCTTTGTAATAATTCCTTCTCTTTTCCACTATTACCATGTTTGTGAGCAATAAAATATAACTCTTTATATTATTGCTGTGTAGAAGAACAAATGTGTATATCAAAATATAGTAACACACACATACTATACTGGAACAGTATCTATATATTCCTGCAGTACAGCTATTGTGTGCAAGCTTACAGGTCACTTATGGATTTATAGTACAATAAACAATTGCATTGTGTGTTATTATACTATTCAGATGTTATACTTATATTATTATATTTAGAATATTGTATCACTTTGCTTCAGCCTATTGTTTACATCTAACTTGGTACGCATATCATCTACAATTTGGAAAAAATGCTGCGGGGGTAAGACACCCCAAGGGGTGGGGGTGGGAATGGGGTGACATGTAAATATAATAGAAAATGATCGATATTAATGTTAAATCCATAGTTTGCAGAGTAGATGAGATAAATAGTGACCTGATATTAGTGTCAAATCCAAAGTTTTTGGGTTGCAAAGCTGATTGAAAATTGATACGTTCCTTAGACTGTCTAATTACATATAAGCTACGTATCTTCACAATTATTTTTTTTAGAGGTTGGGTATTGAATTTATACTCTACAATGGACACAATGAAAAGACTCTTATTGCACTAAGATTTCCATTGAAGCTGCAGGAAAAAAGCTAGTAAAATACAATATAAAAATATAAATAATAAATATAGTATAAAACTTAATAGTGTATAAAACATTGTACTGCACAACAAAGTAAATGTACATTTTTTTTTACCTAAGATACATAAATAGAATAAAATAAAATATATGTATTATTGTCAGCAATCAAACCATATAAAAAATGTATAAAAATGCAGGCAGACAATGCAGACTATAACCTTATGTTTATGTAATAAGTCACATATGGAGAATGGTATATTGATTTGGTATGATATTTATAATATATATGATATATATAAGATAAACCTACACAGATGGCTACTACACTACAGTCCTGTTTAATAAGTGTGGTTCTGCACAAATATAATTATACCACACTGGTGCTGAAGATGATTGAAGCGACCACTTGTTTGGGTTCTTGCAGGCAGGTAAAGAGAAAGCAGAGAAGCTCTTATCATACGGCACACAATAGCAGCTCATGTGGACGCCACGTTGGCCTGCAATCACGTCTCGATGGTAATAGAATACCAGGTCATTCTTTTGTTGTTTGGATATCAAGCAGATACAGGGTAATAATAGCAACTTCTCCAAATGAAAAGTAATTCTTTGAGTGGCAATCAAGAAAACAGGGCCTGTGTGCATTTTATCACTCGCTGTCATTTCATCAGAGTAAAGTATGTAGTGGTGCATTGGTTGTTTCTTTTATATCCATTCAATTCATTGACTCCATTGACATGTGAAGCAAAACCTCTTGAAATAAACATTTACAAACATTGTCACAGAGTACATAAAAAACAAAAATATACAATAAACAAAAAGTATAATAAAACAAGAAGGTTCAGATTCTACTAAGTTGGTTAGGAAAGAGGTAGAGCAGAAGTAGAATGAATTAGAAAGGTCGTTATAGACAATTGACTCACAGAGCATAGAAACCAAGGGAAACGTAGACGCTAACACTATACTTACTGTATATATGGTACTGTAGATCACTGAGGGATCAGATACAAATACGGCTGTATTATGGGTCCAAGCTAGTTCACAATTATTAGCCGAAACAACTTTATGTACATTTATATAAAAGGTCATAACTTTCTGACCAACCCTTTACCATGGACCCATATGCACCATGTGCTTTGTATTTGTATGCACACATTAATGCCACTCGTCTCCTCTCTGAATCTTAGCACAGACATAATTGTTTACTAAAACTTTCTAAGCTAATTGATGGATGTATTCTTTCTCCTTCTGTTGGCAACGTGATCATTTGGCAATTCCCTTCCTTTGGCTCCTATAGTAATGAGTTTTATGGATGGCACAGCTCTCGTTTAGTAATCAGACGCCAGGCAGCATACTTTAAACGTGGTTTGCAAAAAAAAACCCCAAAAACATTCTATCTCAATCTGTTTAAATATGTCAGAGCTTCATAATATTGTATTTGTTTTATGGTGCAAATAATCAAAATGGTTCCTGTATCTTGCCACCAACTGGAGCATTGCAAGCTTCTGGGATTATAAACTGAACCTACTTTCCTTTCAGCCTTTCATGTGAAAACAGCACTTCACATAAAACAACAGTATCATAAAATTAATTAGTTCTAGTGCTAATTGCGTCACGAAACAAACTATTGTTGTGAAGTAGGAATTGTATTACTTCTTAATTAATATTAAAATTGCTTGGTAATTGGAACCGAGTGAAGAACTGAACCTCTCAGACTTATTTTGGCTCCCTTGCGACTATCATTTTTTTTTTCGACTAGCAAGAGAAATCCCCTTATCATACTAGCCACATACTGTATTGCTATTTCCCTCATTTACATTTCTATACAAGATGCCGGCGCTATACGGCCCACATGTGGCTTTTTATGGGGAATATTTCATGCAGTCTCTTAGCAACAAATTACAGTTTTTAAGGTAAAACAAAGAAAATGTGAGCCTGGCTGTTTTGACAACCCTTAAGCATAAATTCACTTTTTTTTTCTTTTGTGCATAATACTTGCCCAGAGCGTTTTAATACGCTAAATACACCTGCCAGAAGTAGACAAAAAATGCAAACACAACAGACTTTACAGCAGTTGTTTGTTCTTCTACAAATAGAAATTATTCAAATTAAGAACCAATAACTCCCCCCACCCTGTGCCGAACACAGAACCTGCAGGAAAAAGTTTACACTGTTACGCACATGCTCAGAACAGCTCTACAGGTTCTACGGATTGGCCTAAATTTACTAAGCAGGGAGATTGAATAGTGGGGAAGTTGCCCATAGCAACCAATCATTCAAGCTCACATTTTCCAGTATGTAAAATTTCCTAGATCATATGGCCTACTCCCTTGCGCTACTCTACAATGCCATCAGCTCCACCTCCGGGCATGAAATGGACGCCGCTGTTAAAGATTTATTAAGGGCATACAATCACAGCAGCAGTCTCTCATTCTCTTATATCCCGTTCACATAGACTACCCATGTAAATCTGTTTTTAACAAAAAGGGCTGTTAGCTGTGGATCTGAATTACCCTGGTAATTAACCCTGTTCACAGTGCTGAATTACCCTGGTAATTCACAAACTACCCTGTAATTCACAAACTACACCGTTCACAATGAACCAGGGTAGTTAGTTAACCAAGGAAGTTGATTGAATTACCCAGGTAATAGACTTCTTTGTGAACGGGGTAAGGTGCACCCTCCCCTTATTTTCTGTAAATGATCCAGAGCCATTTACAGCAATGCTGCGGAGGGGAGCGCAAAAGTGAAGAAAAAAAACGGTAAGTAAAGCATTGTGGATGTTGCCCATAGCAACCAATCAGATTCGAGCTCTCAGTTTCATTTTACATACAGGAGAATGTGAGCTCGAATGTTATTGGTTGCTATGAGCAACATCCCCACTTTTCAATTCCCCTGCAAACTCCCTGCTTAGTGAATTCGTAGTCCTAGAGTGATCAGCACAGGAGTAGTTTTATCCAGACACCCTCCTGCTTAGGGATTGTAACCTTAGGTGACCGGCATGAAGCTTGTCCTGCACTAAGGCCGTCTGCGTCTCTTAGTGACTCTCTTGTGTTTACCGTCATGTGCCTTATAAGCCCTTTCTAGTTTAGTTATTTTTGTATTTCTTGGGTCTACAGTCACTGCAACCCTAAATCCATGACATAATGTAAGAAAAACTAATCTGTCTATCTTTTATTCCACTAAACAGATTACTGCGGGGTTCTTTAATCTCTCCATTGTGATCGTCTTTCCTGCGACACAACGGTAAAAAGCTTGATTTATTTTATTTATGTGTTGTGTTAGGCAGTCATCTAGCAAGGCGTCTAACACTGATTCTTTTAGAAGTTAATTGATTTATTTATGTAAAACATTTCCAACAAGGTTTTTATCTGAGTTCTGCAGCTATACAACCACTTCTAAATTGCATTTATAAAATGACAATTTCACAAAGCAATTATGAAAAGTTCAAGCTTTTGTTTTGCATGTCTTGATGAGTCGCATCTAATGAAGCATTTCAAATTCCATTTTTATATTGCTAAAATCACTGAGTACAGTTAATCGTTTGAAAGGTATATATTTAAGCAGTTATCACTGCACTCGCTAATACTGGGGGAAAAGTGTGTTTACTAAACATACTTAAGAATTCTAAAATGAACGTTTCCAATTGTAGCGCTTTACAGAATGCCGACAGATGTCTGTTGTATTCTGTGAAAAGGATCCAAGAGATAGACTTACTTAAGCTTTTAAATTGTAAAAATGGAAGTGTTCAGATTCAATTCTAAATATTGTTAGGATCTATTATATCCTACTGAATGATATTATCTGATACACAAAAGCACATACTCATTTCTATTTATACGCTGTTTAATCTAGATACGTATAAAAAAATGACAGTTCTGTACAGTATGCAGGCATCCAGGGGCGTACCTACAAAAGGCTGGGCCCCATAGCAAACCTTTCAACAGGACCCCCCTTCCCTATTTATTGGATAGATACCCGAGCCTCCTAGGGCTGCGGGCTCCATAGCAGCCATTATGCCTGGTGTAGTGGTAGTAACGCCCCTGCAGGCATCTCTTTGACTATCAGGGGGGGCATTTACTAGGTGTATTTAATTGCCATGTCAGATTTTACCATGACTGTCATAGAGAGGCACGTTAAGTTTGTTGTCTATATGGCCATTTAGGAATTGGGTTTACAAGTTGACGCAACCTCGATGAGGCAGTGAGCTCAAATCACGAATAGAAAAAGAGGTGACTTTCCCATCCGAATTGGTCCAAATCGACCAGTACTCATTATGGAAAAGCCTATAAAATATAGAATATAATATAGAAACACATACAGAATAACAAACTACAGTAAATTACAAATGCACTCATGCCTCGCGCACACAAACATTGTAAAGTTGGAAAATGTGATTCTGTTAACAATTAGTAAAAAAAACTGGATAATTTAAACCAAATAATAATAACATTTTTACATATGACTATGAAAAAATGTTACTACACTTACAGTAATATTTGTAAAATAAAAATATTTACCTAAACTGCAATCAGGAATAATGTGGGTATATATGAAGTCACTTTCATTTGCGTTCATCTGAACAGCAAGATCTTCTCATGGTAGGATGACCACACAAATTTGATATGTCTCACCTATCGCCATTCAAATAGCATCAAGAGAAAATTCCTCTCCATCTTGACGCTTAGTAAATTTCTCCCCAGGACTCTTCCTAAATGTAACATATGTATGAAATAAGTATAGGGCCTTTTTTATTTCTTAAAGGACAGTAATATATAAATTTAAAGAGCTCTAGAGGGGACATCGACAAGATTGGTGAAATACCATGTTCTATTATAATAATGCTACATTCTCAACTTCATGGGTACCTGAAAACAGTGGAAATGATCTATCAGATAAAAGAGCCATTTAGTAGTAGGAAATCCAGAACCAAATCCAAACAATACAATATATTTCTGTAAGAAAACAAACATCTACCAAGGAGGCCCTCTGTTTCTCTAACCTCCCTAACCTTGGGTTCTCTTCCTTCTTTGGGTTCTCTTCCTACTTTCTACTTCCCTGTTTATCTTCCACTAATCTTCTTTTCGTCTTTCATCTCTCTGTGGCTTTGCAGTGCCTCTTTTGCAGCAGAATATTCTGTGTATTCGCTACCTGCACTCTTCACATACTAGAACATGGTTTCCGACACTTTTTGCTTTGCCCTCCCAAGAAAAACAAAAACACAGTAGCATTTGTGTGGGGCATGACAGCGTTATTTACGCAAATCACCCAAAGCACCACTTTCTGTATGGCAAAATCAAGTGTCGCCTATCCTTAATAACGATCTATGCAATGATTTTCATTAGATCACTGCCATGCACTCCAGCCTGAGAGATTAGCTCGTTGTCCTAGAATTCCCGGGAGTAATGCCTGAATTTAGGGAGCCTTCCAGAAATTCCAGGTGTTGGAGCCTGTGCTAGAACAGCGCAATAGTGATGTGAACGCAATACGAGGTGTAACTAAAGCTGTTATGATTTGGCATGTGCCCTGGTGGCTGATGGTAAACCATATCTAAGAAGGCACCAACTGGTAAATCCTGTGCTATCCCCCAGGAACTGCCTGAACCTAAAAAGCACCTTCGCAGTTTCCTGAATCATAACCAAAGGAAACAGTTGCATCACCCTCGATACGGTCCTGCCATGGGTCAATCGGAACTTCCATTCATAGAGATGGAAAGATCTCAGATATCCCAGTACAAAACAAAACCACCCCCATTTGACAAAACAATGTCACATGGACATACAGAATGTCTTGTNATATATGAAGATCTTCATGGTAGATGTAATGTATAAAGATAAAAATAACTAACCCTGCATTTAGATCTATTAAACCATGCACATAGTGCATATAACACAGCTTAATGCTCCATGGATGTGTTAAGAGAACCATGTCAGCCATGTTTAAAAACAATTAGATCACTAAATGCTCTCGGTAGGTTTTGAAGCATTAAACAAATAAAGTGCAGAGTACCGAGAAATGTAATAGATTTCTACAAGGGTCATGTAACTAATAGGTTATGTTGTCAGCAGCATGTATACACTTCCAGAAGGATATAATATGGATTTTAATTTAAAAATAGCATAACTATAAATAAATATATATGTATTATATAATGACACATCTTTGAAGGAAGAATATTCTATTCTAGAGGCTTAGAAAACACTGGTGATTATTGGTTAAGTTAGCATTATATTTTATGTTTTGTGCAGAGAGTTCTTGATACTTTGCTACAAGGAAGTCTGCTGAAAATCAATTATATCTAAATTGTTTATAGGATTTTTAAGACTTTCAGTGCTAACAATTCCTGCATTTGTTTTACATACACATATGGAATACACATATGGGTCTGCTCTGACAAACATAAACCTATAGACACATTGGCAGTGGCATAGCGATAGTGGTCGCAACGGTTGCAACTGCGACCGGGCCGCTACACAAGGGGGGCCAAACTGCCCAAACGCCACTATTTATCATTTATAGGCTGCGTCGCCGGCACTTTCCCCTGCTTTCCTTCACTCGGCATCACAACGTCACCAGCACCCCCCTAGGCCAGTGACATGCACAGTGGGCACACAGCATAAACCGCAGTGTTCCCACTGCAAGGCGTTTAGCAGACAAGCAAGTGAACGCAGAAAATGAGAAGTAGTTAGGCCACAATGCTTCAACCATAATCCATAATTCAGGAAATGTATGGAACGTGAAAAATATTTGAACATCTTAAAATTCTTAAAGTAAATTCAGTAATATATGTAGATACAATTGGTGGGGGGTAGATTATGAAGAGTACATATGACTTAAATGCTGACAAATCCTGGATAAGAAATAAATAAAGTAGTATTAAGGACAAAAAAAATGTATATTCATGTAGCAAAAGTTGAAGTTGTGAAATGTTACATCTGGAGAAAATATTGTTGCAGGTTAAAAAAAAAGTTTTAGATAAATCGAACTAGATAAAATACTAAAGGTGACAAAGGGCAAGAAAAGAAAGCATTTCCTTTTAGAAAGATAGAAAGTTATTATTAAATTAAAGAAATGTATTGCAACTTAATCTGTAGATGTAATTGCCAAATCAAGCAAGTCTAATAGCAAAAATGTTTTATCTAAACAAATAACTAACGGCTGCCAGCAGTAGGCCATAATAAGAGTTATATTGGAGAAATAAGATTAAAAAATAGATTTACTCCATCTGCTTTATTTCATCTTTCATAACAGTGAAAGGAAAGAATTGTTGGACTCCTGTCTCAGATGATATCAAAATAACATTGCAGATTTTGTCTTGCACCTCTATGCGCAATGCTGAGCCACCATACTGATATAGGCGCACTTCATACTTTTTCCTGTCTTCGTGGGTTATTGGAGCTGCCCCTGTGTCTGGAGGGACATTGTGTATTTGCTAAGTTGTTTTTTTTTAGACTTTTGAAACAGTTGAGCTGATAAGGTCCCACATTAATGAAAATATGTGTGCGAATAACATACTGAGCTATAATGAGAAGACGGTTCATAGGAATACTGGTTGTTCAAAAGATTAGTAAAGTAATACATGAAGATCATATATTATTTTGCAGTTTTTATTAGCATTATTGTTGCATTTCTGGATAATGTTGTTTTCATACATAAAGCTTACATTAAGCAAAGGATCATATAAACCAGCAAATGTTTCCATTTAACCCTATCCCATTACCCCAACTCTAAAAATACTTGAATCATACACAACAATATATCAAAACAATATTACATCATTTATATACATTTACATAACATGAACGCACTATAAACACATTATAAGGTCATTACAGTTATATGTTATGATACAGGAGAGAAATAGGAAGCCGTCAGCCGTGCATGTATTTTTTAACTCTAAACACACAAAAATTTTTCCACTTACTTTTTCACTAATCTACCTTTTAATATTTCACTCTTGACTATAGTTTCCCTTGGTTTAGTTTCCTTTGGTTTTAAAATATATTAATAAAGATATATTATTTTATTATTGCATGGTGATTCCGTAACAGGACTTTCATGTACTTTTAAGTAGTGCACCCATTTAAAGAACTATCTGGTCGTCTAAGAAAATTGTCATGGGTGAAGTTCGAGGGTAGCACTGCCCTGATAGTANGAGGTATTATACCCCTGTGACAATTATAGTAAAGGGCCTTTTTGTACCAGGATATTTGAAAAAAAAATGTTCTCTTGAGACGCAAAGTGTGCATTCTATATATCTATTTCTTATCTAAACATGAACACTTAAGATTAAAGATTAAAGTAGTCGTTACATTAATCACTGTGAGAAGCAGTAACATGATTCTATCAAACCTCAAACCATGCAAATACATTTTTTTTTAAACAAAGAAAAAACACTTTTTGGACACAAACTCATCCGATCACCAACCGCCTCAAATGATAAAACACTGTTCTTATACATTAATAACATTCATGTTACTCATAAAAGGGCTGTTATGACCGCAGTCTATCAATCTATCAATGTTTCCTAAAGAGGAAGAATTTTTAATGGAGTGTTGTGTAAAGTGTCATTCCACGTTTGTAATCGAACCATTCAATGTTCGCTTTTTGGAACACAAAAGAAACCAGTCTGGCAGCACATGTTGGTAAATGTCAGAAGAATAGTATGGATAATGTAAGCTTTGATGCTATTGAATAAGTAAGAAAACCCAGAAAGGAGGGGATAGATATAATGATTTAGGAGCTGATCCAGAGTTGCTCCTAAACCTGAAGGGCAAAATAGTTGCATGTGTAAACTTGAGCAAAACCATGTTGCAATGTGAGGGGTGGAAATTATCAGCAATGCTTTGCATGCAAAAATTATTTAGCTTTTGCTTATAGAACTTGCATACTACAGCTTGAAGTGCTGCTTATATGTAAGATCCCATCTAGTACACCTTAGCCTACTTTTTTTTACACAAATAAACCTCAGAGTGATGGGTTAGTGGCATGCTGCCTGTCAGTTTCATGCTCTACCCCTCCTTTACCTTCCATCTTAGCTGTGAGCAATGTGTGCAGCTCTGGTATCTGGGGACAGAGAGGAAAACACTGCGTCCTGCTAGCCAGACCATGCTAGCTGCACTTTAAGTGACTGATCTGACTTTAAAGGAAAAGCAGTGGAGGGAATGAAGTTACATAGAGCTGGCTGATCATTGTGATCGGGATTCAGCTATGGGCTATGTGTAACACAGACCCAGCAACTTCCAGGACAAGTATAAGCCGAGGGAGGCACATTCAGCACAAAAAAAGTGCTGAAAAACTCGGCTTATACTCGAGTATATACAATATGTTAAGTTAAGGATCAGGTCCAGAATATCCACCAACTCCATTACAGAAACAAAGACAGAGGTAACCAGACAGACAGATGGACAGATAAAATATATAACCGGAGCTAAAACATCAGACAATATAACAATAGACCTGTCTGCCAGCACAAGAAATGAAATCTACAGTGGATCTGGGGATTTCCTTAGCAAACACAGCCGAGATATGTATTTCCAGAACTTTATTAAATAGATTAAGGATTTATGTAAAATGACTTCAAAGCCTTCCAGTCTTTGGAATTATGAAGGTATCTTGTCTGCCCTTGGAAATAATGCTTTTCAGTGCTATTATTCGTGCTTATTTGCTTTATTTAAATAAGGCTAAGCCAAAAGGTGCATCCTCCTAAACAAATCTACCCTTCATAAATTACATATTATGAATTTCACAGACCTCAAATACTGTAATTTCATCAGATAAGTTCAGGTAATTGAACAGTATTGGAAATAGCAAAATGAAGGTTTGCACAAGGCGTGCGATTATATAAAACATGTCATCACTGAGATGAAAAATATATAGTAATACTGTCATTTCTCGGATCACCTCCTTTTACCGCAGAATGCCAAATGCTGTAATTACTATTTAAATCAACAAAGGTCACTTACTAATCCTTAAAGCTCAAAAGATTTATTTTTTTTAAACATGACTTATTGGCTTTTTAAATCATTGTTTAATATAAAAATATGAAGCAGAGACTAATTTTGTGGATTTCTGGACACATAAAAATACTGCTTGGAATTAAGGGAGTATAGGACATCAGGGCTAAAGTCATGGCACGTCACTTGACAGTTCTGGTCACTACAAAGACGATAACAGGTGCATCAGGTGGCACTATGTATAGTCTATGTTGTTGGCTGTATCATTTTATCGCAAGAAAAGAAAACTGTTTTGCTGTCTCGCTGTCGGAGATGCAGATCCAGACCCGTGAATTTGACTGGTAACAGGCGAATGCAAAGGGAAAAAGCCAGATGTGTGCACTGGTGCTTATCCATCTGCTTGCGCATCCAACTGCTCTGCGCTATATTTAAATGAGAGAAGGGGAGTTCTAAATATGCGCTGTAGCAGAGGATGTGTTCTGTGCTTCCACCATACACTTGCACCATCTCCGAGAAAATGCCCTGTTTTCTAAGTGTAAAAAAAATTATTTTATGATTAATAAATAGTATTGCTCAGTGTATTTTATTACTATGTTTGTTTTCAGTCATATATTACACACGGCTGCTATAGATAAAAATAATTTCAATGGATTTTTTATTGCAGTAAAATGTAATTATTTATTATCAATGGCCTTGTGTAGTAGCGGCACTTCGCTACAATGCTGGCATTTTTATCAATGAAAACATTTTTTTTAGTGTGTTGAAAGACTGTGGCTGTAGAAATATACGACTCCAACAAGCAGGGGAAAAGCTGCCCTTTCAGCTAAAATGATCATCTCTGGATAGACCAGGGCACATTGTGGTGCTTATAAACCTGGATCCAGGCCATTGTTTCCTCTCCCATGTTGGCCGCTGCACCTGCATCAGTTTAAATTAAGTAGATAATTATTTATTAGGGTTAGGAATGTTAGTAGTTAAGGTTAGGACTGGGATTTATGTAATGCCAATAACACGAAGGGGCTGATCCAGAATTGCACTTATACCTTTTTTAAGGGCAAAACGTGTAAATGAAAATCTAAGCAAAACCATGTTAAAATGTGAGGGGTGTATTTTTCCATTCATGGAACATCCGTTGAACCCTAATTAAGTTTTTTCCCTATATAAATTCTTCTTTCTTTACAGTTCAGCATGGTTTTCTCAAGGTCTACTGTAAATGTGCCCCTTCAGGAAACCTTGCTAGTCAAGACCACAGAAAACAACATTTATATGAGGAATGAAATAGCTGTATTTACAAATACTCCGCACATGAAGAATATAAATGGAACACTAATCGCTTTCACTAATTCAGTGAATATAGATGTGTATATTGTGAGATGGACACTTAGTGGTTTATATTCTATGTATAGGAACACCGTTTCTCGTTTAACCTGATGGATTGAATTTAATGTGCTGTTTATTCACAGCTTGTATACACAGAGCACAGCAGCATGTTCCATTTTCATTATTATTAATTTACAGTATATATCTTTATAGTCTATGAATGTATAACAACACAAAATATTTGACTTTATTGTGGATGCTTTTCCCAGCGTGTGGTCTTATTATGCTTACGCTACATACTGCGTATTGACATCTGCACATTGCATCTCTGGTTATTTCTGATGACTGTAATCTTCTGTATTTAGTTTAGTCTGTAGGTATAGACTTCTGAGCTGTACCTAAGGGATATTTGCTTCATGTTCAACTGCTTGTTGTTGCGTGTAGTAACGTATCAGTGGAATGTAATTTTAAAGACACAATAAGTAAATAAAAATGACTATAAGAAAATTATTGGTATTCACTATAACCATTGCTTTCATTGTGTATGCTTTTGTGCCTCCTACAGTGCTAAGAATAGTTATAATTCTGGAAACCCACAACAACAACAACAGTCACATGGCACACAACATTGTGAGTGGAAAGTTTGTGAAGCATTCAGTTAAGGTCTGTCTTCCTCCTCTACCATCATATGGGAGATACGATCTGACCTGCATCTGTATAGAGTGGCTTTGATGTCTGGCTCCATAATTGTTTTTAATCTGAAAAGTTTTTGAATGGGAGTTACTGAACCATAACTAAGACTAAATAATATAATTTATGATTTGAAGGCATTTAGACTTGGCATTGATTTATCGCTAATCAGTTTATTTTACCCTGAAAGACTCCTATCTAAAAGATCTGTCAGTAATAGCTTGGTTCAAAAGTGCCATTGATTATTTACCATATAAACCTAATACAGCTTAATGATAGAACAACTGTTATCATATTAAATATTAAGTTTGTTTATTTATTGTGACACTGTGTCCAAAAAAAAAACACCATAGGGCTTATTTTTGGGTTAGGTCTTATTTTAATTAACATTGACAGAGATTTATATAAACAGTCCTTTTATCCCCATCATGCCCCCAAGTTCTGATTTTATACCCATCATTCCCCTCGGTCCTGCTTTTTTTTTTTTTTTTACAAACTGGGGAATTCACTAGGGCTTATTTTCAGGGAAACACGATAATTGTGTGTTTTAAAAGGAACACAAAATGGATTATATTATTGTAGCCTATATCAAGATATTTCTATTCCATCCATGTAAGAAACAAGGTTTTCTATACATAACGGCTGATCCAGAGTTTTAGTGGGATGTGCGTCCATAGGGCCCAGTCTATCCAGAGGTCTGCCTGCACATCTGTCTGCTCTGTGCTAATGAAACAGGACCAGGTTAAGAACATGGCTAATTGGACTATAGCCCCAGGTCTCCATTGTAAAAAGGAGCCCATAGCGCTGCAGCTAATGGTATCAGTGTGATGCAAAATACTTCTTAGAGAAATATGTAACAGTTATATTCCTCTACTGCAGGGGTTCTCAAACTATTTTGCTCTGGGACCCCATCTGGGAAAAAAATTTCTACGCGACCCCAGCAACTTACCACCATATACCCCTATATATTTTTCACCAAGACATCAGATTGTCATTTTAAACAGTGATATGTATATGTTTTGTACCAAACTATACAGCTTCATGAGGTTAATTGGGNGCATTAAAAGGGTCTGAAAGTTCCCCTTTAACCCTTTGGACATTGCATTATTTGTGCATCATGACAACTGGCAATCCTATGTGACAAATGAAAGATGGAACTGGTTCAGTGCAGCAGTCT
>JABWIB010000025.1:43042-75568 GCA_016617825.1 Platyplectrum ornatum | reverse complement strand
CTTAAATTGTACAGTGTGTGGGGAATGCACTAACTTTTTATAGTTCTTTTCATTACAAAACTACTGTCCACTCAAATTTTGATTGCATAGTGTATGGGCACCTTAAGTGGGAGATAAGACTTAGCTTAGATCAGACTTTGTAAAATGAAAGCTGCCAAATATTTAAATGTAACCTAGAAAAGCAGACAGCATTGTACTTTAAATGCACCCCAGACTGTTTAAGATGCCCATTTACATGTTACTAAAGATAGGCATCGCTTTATTCTATTAGATACATTTTTTCATCTTATATCGAAGATAAATTGTAAAGTGTGGCCCTAATGATGATCAGAGGGTCCCTGCACCTGGCCCCGCGTTGTATCAGGTAACTGAGGTATGATAACCCTGCAGCGTTAGACTCCGCTCCGCTACACCACATATTTTCACCAAGAGAGAGCAGCTCTAGCAAGTACAAATATCTATTCAGCTCCATCCTAGACGCTCTCATTAATATTCCGCAGACCACACACTGAGATGTTTCATAGACTACCAGTTGGCATTTCTGCAAAGCATTTTCCATAAACCAAGATATGACAGATTGATGGTGGAGATCAAAAGAGCTGGAGGAATTAGCACAGACACGGTGACATTTAGACCAGAGGTGCTCTTTATTTAATTGAGATTGAAAGAGAAAATACAAAATATATCTTGTGTTTCTAATCATAAAACCACAGCAAATACAAAACACAGTAAACAACCATTATACGGAATATGAGATAATAAAGCCTCACAGCATTAGGTGTTTAGCCGTGGATAGACAAACATCAATATTCCAGCACTCTGGTTCTTCATGTTCGTATTACAGTAGATGAATGCAGCTATGAACACAGAAGCAGATCTATTATAGCTACATGGTGGCAGGCCAAATACTATATGGAAAAGCGATGCTGTGTAATAAACTTTATGTAGGCTGTTAGGAAAGGGAAGAGGCACATAAAACGCTTTAAGGGCATCTGTTCCATAGGCTGCCACTTATTCTTATTGTAGATGATAATTGCCTGTAATTTCATTATTAAATCAAAGGCATCTCTTTGTATAACTTGAAAATAGGAACCAAAATGACCATTTCCAGTGTAAAAGGTAATTATATATTGACAATAGATTTTAGTAACATGATTTTTCTCTAATTCTCATAGGAAAGGCAAATTCCATGTTTGGTGTATTTTTTTAATCTCTCCTACTTACCGGCTACCTAAGTGCCTTGCAAATTCCAACTCTTAAGTCAGACTCCAGTATCCTGGTGGCTTCACTTCTGTATTGGGCATGATGGTTTGTGGCATTCTCACCTTAGCTTTTTTTCAGCAATAATGGAATTCTTTGTAGGTCTTTCAAAATTCTTCATAACAGACATTTTTTTTACTAATATATGTATCATGATGTGCTTATAAAGGTAGGTCCGGTGCTAGGTCTCTGGGCACGCTAGGTGAGACCTAGCACCACCTCCCCCCCAGGGTCCAACTCGAGTGACTTGATGACGTCAAATAACGTCAGAGCGTGACATGATGTATTTCTTTACTTTAAAACCCGCCGAGGAAGGTGGCAGGGAAGAGGATGTCCTCTTATTATTGCCGGCCCCACTCCCAATATTTACTTTTTCTTAACAATCTTTATTTTTTATGCTGCCTGCAATGTATATGGAAAACTTCCAGCTGACGTTCTCTAGTATGCAATAGGAAAGTGAGAGCTAAAATACATACAGACATACAGATTCATGAGCAGCATACAAACTTCTGAGCGTTATACTAATTGCACAAATAGTCTGAGTACATTAGTTTAAACATACAGTATATACTGTTAAGTAATGGTAATTTATGGTAATACAACTTTAAGAAGTTATAATAAGTATGATTCTAGTATAAAACAAACATATTATACAAACAGTCTCTCTGTTACTAACTGACAGGTCAGTGAAAGCATAGATAATGCATGCAGGAAGACAGGTGTGTTACATAGGTGTTACAATGACAGCAGCTGCCTGGAAGGGAATCTTACCTTGCACTGATGTCCACAGTCCAGTAACTCTGAGAATGTGGGCAGATGGTAACACTGGGCTGGATTCAGCTTTTCACTCTCATGACTTACACTCATGAGTTACACGCTCATGGGCAAAACCATGATGAATTGCAGGGGGAGGTATAATGAATGTCAGTGGGTGCATGCAGGGAGAATACTTTATTTTTGCATGTTGCACACAGATACTGACCAGCGTTACTGTTACACTGTTATTAAACTTGTGCTAGGAAACATCAGTTGTCACTTGTTATGCTGATTGCAACTAATTAAATTTACCTCCCCTGCAATTCAACATGGTTTTGCCCATGAGAGTGCAACTCATGGTTGTAAGTCATGAGAGTGAAAAGCTGAATCTGGCCCACTGAGTCTAGCACACATTGAGACAGAGCAGGCTGCCATTCTATCTGATCAGTTCCTGACCTCCGGTGGATGGGGATGGATCAAGAAACAAAAAGGAGAAAGAAGAGAGAGCAGGCTGAGAACCAGAGCATTGCTTCTTATACTTGAAAATCGGATACGCAAGTTCTCTTTCTGTGAAACGTTACTGGGGAGGATGTAATAAAGGACTCGATCCAGACTGACAAATGACAGCTGATTTTTTGCATGCTGTGTGAGTATATCAGCCACTAACTCTTACTGTGTATACCCAAAACAGCACTCTGCACTTCGGAACGATGATCTATGGATTGGTTTTCTGTATGATCAGTTTATCATATGCTCTGCATGACTTCACTGCGAGCCCGTGAAAATTGTGCTGGTGGTCAGGAACAGTAATTTAAATTGTACAGTATGGGTTGAGTACTTGCTGTGTGAGACTTAAGGTAAGGTTCAGAACCAGTATGTGGTCCACATTCTACCTGTGCGAGCCGAGGAAGTTCATTAAGTATTTGTGAGCGGAATCATGTTGCAAATGGCTGAACACAATGTGATTTGAAACCAATTCATTCATTTAAGTATTTCAGCCCTTTGTGTACACTAGTGGACATAGGCATACCTCCCAACTCTTCAAAATTCTGGGTGGTATGAAAAGGACCAGATCCAGAGTTTAAAATCCCCTGGGCAAAACCATGTTGAATTTCAGGGGGAGGTAAATGAAATCTGTTAAAACGAAGATTCCAGTATTCATTACTCCTGGATCAGCTTGGAAGTGTTATGTTTCCATGCCGATTGTTATGCTCATGCTCATATTTATGACAGCACGGAGTGGAGTTTAACACTCTGCTTTGGTCGTTAAAAGATCGCCATCTGTAGATGGCGCAAAAATGAAAAATCCTATGATCCCCCCACTGACCTCCCTTTTCCTCCCTCTAATAGCTGTTATTAGAGGGAGGAAAGGGGGTATATATGGGGAGACCATAGAAATAATACTTTCTCCATCATTATAAAAAAAAATATAGTACAAAAAACCAGTGATGTTCCTTTGAACAATGAGCACCACCAAGAATTGATTTTTGAAAAAATAGTAAAGAAAATAAATACATATCTTATCTTTTAAATTGATGAGTCCCGCGTCCCGGCACATGCACAGAATGATCAGTCTCCAAAAATAATCGAACTGAGTATGCCCCGACACTTGTCGCAACATCGTCAGTGACGAAAACAACCGAACCTGACGATAAAGAGCAACTGACCTTGCGGGACTTCAAAAGATAAGTTCTTTTTTTTTAAATATATCGGTCGAATTGGCGAGGTGATGCGAGCCTGGTTCATGGGAACTTCGACCGACATGTAAGTTTTAATAAATATACCTAATAATGTTTGGTTTTGCACAAATCTACACTTCCACCTGTGTGCCATTGTTCCCAAACTCTGGATTAGCTCCACTATATCCGGTCCATAAAGTGTGAAGGTGTCTTGCATTATATACCTATTGAAAGTATAATGGAACCATGGCATTTTTACTGTAATGCTTATGCAACGTCCTTCAAAAATGTCTCAAAGTCATTCTCAGCATAACAGAAGTCATTTTTTTTACTAGATAAAGAAACATTTGTCTTTAATTCTCAAGTATTGAAATAAATAAAAACAAAAGTGGATGTAAAATGTCACATCAATCTCATTTGGCATTACGCTGCCTTCTTGCCATTCTGAAAGGCACACATCACAGATTTTCAGCAGAGGGATGATGTAACAAGCACAGATCACCCAGGGCTGTTTCTATAGCTAAATAAACAAAACACAGTCAAAGAAAAAAAGATGTCGTTTTTATTATTTTATTTCAGAAACTTTGCATTTGAAAACACAATATGACAGAAAGCATTTATATACAACCGCAGCGGGATGGTTTTTTTTTTTATTTTTTCTTTTAAAGTTTTGGTATAATACAATGTTACCATATATCCATAATTTTTTTGTTTAATTTTTCTTGAAAAATATTTTAATTTACAAAAAAAACAAAACAGAAAAAAACAAACAAAAAAATCTTCCCTAGACAAAAAATACAGCTAAGGCACAATTTGTTAGGCTAAAAGAAAAACATTAGGGTAGTGCAAAACGTGTTAAAAATCACATTCTACTACAAGGAAATAATTCAGACTTTATCATTTTTTATTTTTATTTTTTTTTAGAGTTTTTAAGATTGGTCAACTTTAAGACATTTGTTTTTAAATTCATAAAATACTCCTTAAAATAAATAACAAAATATCTACATCTTTCAGTGTGTGCCATTCATTTTTTTTCCTGTTGTTGACAACACCCCTATTTACATTTGTAATCAATAGAAATACAAAATATTACTGTACAGTTTAATGTACAATATGATTTGTAACAAAATAGTCTTTATTAAAGTATATCACCACCAGATAGAAAAAAAGATGTTTGAGGGCTGGACTCAGAAAAATAAAAGCAATAATCGATAAAAAGAAATATGCACATTTTGTAAAATATATAAATAAAAATATTCTAGTAACGTCAATACATTTCACTTATAAACCCCTTTTCCTGTGTAGTTTGCAGTATACCAGTAGTATGTAAATATTATTTGTGATTTTTTTCTGTGTATATATATATATATATATATATATATATATTCATCTTCACAAATAAATGTTTAAAATATTCAAGAGCCAGTTTGAGCAAAATATACTAGGGATCATACAGTAGCAATCATGGAGCAACCCTGGATAGATATGCTTACACAATGAAAGGTGTAAGCACAACTCCTAGTTTTACATGTATAAAGCAGACTTTCTGTCAGTAATTTTACAGAACTAGACTTCGGTCGTCCACTTTTGGCCACATACACTGATACTCATATAGCATCAAATGCAATGGTGGGATTCGGCCGGCTCTCGTCGGTTCTGCAGAACCAATACTTAATATTGGTATCGGGAACTACAAACCACTTGTTAAAAGGGTAGCGATATCTGAGATCGGTTTAATGGAAACAGAGCCCACGTGTACATTAGACGGCTCAGTACTATCCCTCTCTGTAGGATGTGATGATGATGATGGCCTCATTGGGGTGGGAGGTCGGATTTCGCAGGATTTCGGGTAATTGCCGATGGAAGGATGAGGCTTGGGTGTAGTCAGTTTAGGACTTGGGCCGGGTCAGGGTGAAGGTGGTACATAGAACCTAGGTGGTACATAGTTAATTTAATTGAATCCCACCACTGATCAAATGTTAAATGAAAACATATCATCTTGTGTTGTCAACTTTACTCAAATGCTATTATGTTATTTTATATAAGGCAACTTCCTGTCTGATTACAGAAATGAATTGTTAATGAATAACCTCCGAAATGAAAGTTTTTATCATTATCCAATGAGCGTCAGGTTAGTACAATCCCTTTACATCCAAAACAAGCAGAAGAAAAACGTCTGACTGATTCACAGCCAGCACTCTACAAAAGCACAGACACTCGCTACAGAGCTATTCACGTCAGGGACACAATGGGAGGATGCACGGAATTCATTTTGCAAAGCGGTTCAATACTTAGGATTTCGTTGTAGTCCTGTCCTTTACCTGTCCTTTTCTGGCAAACCAAATGCAACATTATCAGCAATTTAAGTGCAAGAACTAGTTTCCATCTCCAGAAGACATAGTGACAATATTCCAATAGTAATCAAGAAATGAGGGGGGTATCATTTGGAATTTAGCTGATGTTTGTTAAAATATTTCTGTAAAAATAGTTACACCTTTCAATAATAAGTTATAGATTGTGTAAAAAGAATAAGTTATAGAATGTGTAAAAAGAATAACATTGCGAAATTTATGTTTATCGGTCAATGTGATGGCAAAGTCTGAGCAATCTTGATGATTTTCTGGGAATTTGCAATCTCTCTGTTTATTAGAAATACTCAATTTATATGTTCTGGACAAACTTCACTGATTGGTATTCACAATCTGCTTCATGTACTGTATAATAAGGCAGTGGTTCCCACACTTTCTCAGTCAGGCACCCTTAGGGTCTCCATAATTTTTCAAAGCACCCCTAAGACAAAATAATTTCCCATTTTTAAGTCAAAGTCAAAATAGTTGGTTGATCAGGTTGATATCAAATCTTCTGCAGCTCCTAAACAAGGCGTAAAATGGTGCTTCTAAGTAACACTAGCAACAAGGTACCACACCGGGAGAAACGTCCGGCGGCACCCCAATGAGACCATCACGGCACCCCGGGGAGCCTAGGCACACGGTCTGGGAACCACTGTAATAGGGGATCAAGCTCTAAGTCCCTCCTGTCTATGACAAGACTGTACACCTATTTCATTCCTATGATATTATAAAGCAGGGTGTCGACAAATCTGAGGACATATAGGGGCCGATTCAATCCCCATTCGCGCGAAGTTTTCTGCCTTACGCAAATAGCGTAAGGCAGAAAATCTCGCGTTTTTTCGTTAGCACCTCATAGAGGTGAGAACAAAAATCTGCGAGGTTTAAGTCCCGTAATAGACGGGAAAAAGCGCACTTCGCGTTTTTTCCCATCTTCGCGCAGGATTGAATCGGCCCCTAAATGACTGCCTCCAACCTTGATCGTTACAAAGAATAGGTGGGACTTGGTGACATCAAGCCCTGCCCATCCACAGTAAGTGGTTAATTTTGACATTCAAGGCGGGGCTTTGGGCATGATTTGCATAACTCACCCCTCCACCCACCACCAAGCTGCCAGCAACCCTGCTTTAACTTGTAAGCACCAGGGCCTTTATTTACCAAGCAGGAAGATTGAAAAGTGGGGATGTTGCCCATAGCAACCAATCAGATTCAAGCTCTGTTTCATTTACATACTGGAGAATGTGAGCTTGAATCTGATTGGTTGCTAAGGGCCACATTCCAACTTTTCTTAAGTTTATAACTATAATTGTGGGGCATTAGAGGTAACCCGTCAATGTACTGAGAACAATGAACTATAACAGAGTGGCTCATTCCAGTGCACTATGTGATGCAGGCCGTAATTTGAACAGTGGCGAGTTGGCCAATGTCTGTCCGCAAGCGCCAGCTGCCAACGCCAAATACCTGTAGCCTGTAGGAGGCGATAACTGCGGACAGCTGTTGTACCAATCTAACGGCACATCTGCAAATATTACAATATAGGTTCGTTAAAGAGCCAATGGGGATTATTTAACACTGAATGGTTTCTCTCCTATGCATCTGTGCCTGTGCAGTCACGTCTCCATAGTGCAATACAATTACTTGCTGGACTCAGTATGCTCATAAGTACTAGCATGACAATGTAATAGCGAAAATATTGTATCATGTCAAATGAGTATGAGATCGGCTTTGCTGGGGAAAAAAATACCTCCTCCGAGAGCCATTCATGTAGAAACACAAACATATATTTTTTAATTGTACATCTACAAAGGCTAAATGTTTTGTTGCAATGTCCACTGGAGGATGCGAGGCATTGACAAGGCAAATAAACAGCAAGTTTTACAACATAGACAGACACTAATTGACATTATTACAAATACAGCACTGTGAACAGCGCCAAACATTTTCGCTCTGTTATCAGAGAAGCCTGTACAGTTTCTTGCTGAATATAAGGCAAGGTATCATTTAAATCTTACACGCGCTTTATAAACATGACGGTTCAACATAAATATGAAAGGATTGCTTTGCATAGTTTATACATTCAAATTATCGTATGCTAATGCAGGGACTGTTTCGTTAGGTATGTCGGGACACGCTGAGAGGTAGCACTGGTGGTAGCACCCTTGGGTGTAAGAAGTCAGTACACAAGTGAAGACTAAGGTTATAACACAACGGCTGAACATGAAGATGTACAAAAGCACAGGGGCAAATATGTAAGGACCTTTCCCAGACTTATGAATTTTGGGCAATTCTCCCAGTATTCTGGTAGAGTCTGCAAATGCCCCATCAGTACTATGCATGGGTGGGGCTTCATGATACCACTTCTGCTCATTCATAGCAAATGCATGGGTTTTGGCACTGCATGGGCAGGGCTTCGGGTGCTATTTGCATAAATAATAACCCACTTTGCCTGCTTTTTGTTTCTCCTGGGAGGAAGAAACTAAAAGTCAATAACCCTGATCTATCTGCAGTTATCATCACTTATACTAGATATGCTATATGGTGATCATACACAATCATTACTGACAGGACGTGAGATGTGCATCTCTATCTGAAGCATTCTCTGCTCCTTAAATCATTTAGCAGGCAGTTACCACAGCCAGGTCTTTGCAGATCCTACTGGTTATACCAAGTATGTGATCAGATGTTAAAAGGACTGGTAGAAGAAGGGATAAAGTGACTTGGCCAATGCAGCAGATTGCTTTCTTCACGTGGACATTTTAGAAATGCATCTATGTGAATTTCAAATGCAGAAGTCTAATATAAGACGGTATAAAATCAAACCAGCCCTGCCCAAGCCATGTCCCTTTTCGGGCATAAGTATGGTGTGAATTGTTTGACATGATCCAAATGTCACCCCATTTAAACAGATAGGAGTGACAAGATCTAAGCAGCACTGAATGTCTATAAAATTATCCAGAAATATCCATCTCTTCTTTGTTTTTTTATTTTAATAGTAATCCTTGCAAAAGTTAACATGACCAGAGATTCCTAAAATTCAGACATTGCTCCCAGAATCCTGTGAGAACAGGCAAATCTCCCGGATTGGGATTTTATAGCAGTCATTTAATTACTCACTGCTATGAAATTCCCCTCAGCATGAATATTACTCAGACTTAAATGACAATGTGTGGCACTTGACATATTTGACGCTACATGCCCTCTCTATGCTGGCTTCACTTTCTGCGTTCCGAGATGTCCCAGAATGCAAGAGTTGGCAACCCCGAATATGTCAGCAATTGTTATCTTACCCTGGTTAACATTGTATGCATTTCTGTTACTGCAGGCTATTTATTTCCAATAGGATCATTTTATATTATGGGAGTGTCGTAATATTATACAATCCTATTGGAAGCAATGACTGGACTATTGTTCCAGCAGAGGATTGCATAACATCTGTACACAAACCTTATGGTTCAATCGTCCTCAATAGTAACGTCTGGGAATGAGACTTTAGAAACATTCCTTGGTAAATGGTGAACTTTGTAAATGTATATGTCTTTTTGATTCTTGATATACAGGGATAATCAGGAAGAATTCACAGACTATAAGGCAAAATTGTGATATACCATAAAAGTTTCTATGTACTTCTGGGGGTATATTTACTAAGCGGTGAGATTGCAGTGAGATTGGAAGGTGGGGATGTTGCCCATACCAACCAATCAGATTTGAGTTCACATTCTCCAGTGTCTAAAATGAAAGTGAGAACTTGAATCTGATTGGTTGCTATGGGCAACATCCCCACTTTCCAATCTCACTGCAATCTCCCTGCTTAGTAAATATACCCCTAGGTGTACTTGATCACACTAATGCCATGTGTTGGGGATGCTTGAATGTAATGTATGAGTTTTTCTACATATTAACTATAAGGTTATCATCATATATTCAGTTTGAACCTGAGCCTTTTGACCACATGTACTAAGCATGCAGCGTCACAATATCACCAGCCACGATGACAATAAAATCAATAGTAATTTAGGGATCGATTGTGTGTGTCAGAAAAGTCAACAAAGACACTAACACTGCATCTGGACACTGCGAATGCACATCTGCAAATCGAACTGACTGCCTATGAGGGTTCTGTGTGGGGCAGGGCTCGAAGTGGGGGTGTATACGGGGGTATGCCATACCGGCACTTCTTCCACTGATGTAATTGAAATACTACAAATCTCCATTGACTTCAATCATATTCAGTTTTTTCATACCGTCACTTCTGAATGTCCATACCCCCACTTATAAATTTCCACTTCGACCACTGGTGTGGGGCATATTCACTAGAATGTAGTGGGTCTAATGCATAGATCCCCATTTTAATTATTCTCTCTGGGGGCATGATGAAGTGGATTCCATAAACACAACTTCATCCGACTATGCTGCATCCAGTCATTCCAGGAGAGTTGGGAAGTATGAACTAATGACATTGGACATTTTAATCCTTAATAACTTGGAAATAACAAAAAAAAAATGACTTATTTAATATTTAAATGTATGTAAAAAAAAAAAAAAGAAATGGCAAAAACATGTAGATGTACTGAATATCGTTATGTGTAAAACTATGGACTGAACGTTAAAGTACAGTAAACATCACAATGTAAAACACAAATGAGGAGTATCGCTCTAAACAATAGCAACAAATGTATTCATGGTGGATACACAATACAATGCGAAAAGCGACAGGCCTTTACTGAACAAAGGCAGCTGCAGTTAGTAAGTTACAGTAAACTTCAAGCTGCAAAAGCAGCATTTGCTAATTAGTCATTGACTAAAAATATAAATAATAAATATCTAGAATACATTTTCTTCTACCTATAGGTTACTATCCGGCCAGAGGCGGCAGTGCTGCACCATTGCAACCTTCTGGCTACTAAGAACGTCGTGTTAGCACAGCTAACACTACCATAATAATAATGTCCTGGTCCATTTGCGAGAGTCACGTGATCGTGGCATAGGGAAAAGCCATGGGGCAGTGCGGCAAAGACACTGCCAGCTTTAAAAGGATGATATGAATCTCTGACTCACTGGAATTGTAACTTTGCCACTTGGGTCATTCGTGTTTAAAAGGGAAATTCAACCTTGTTATGAGTATTAGAAAATCAAGTGAAAATAGACAACATGACTATGGATGTCCATGTGTAAGAACACAGGATGGCCTAAATTCACTAAGCGGGGAGTTTGCAGGGGAATTGAATAGTGGGGATGTTGCCCATAGCAACCAATCAGATTCGAGCTCTCAGTTACATGTTACATCAGGGCTCGAAGTGGGGGGGTGTACGGGGGTATGACATACCGGCACTTCTGAATGTCCATACCCCCACTTCTAAATTTCCACTTCGACCACTGTGTTACTGGAGAATGTGAGCTTGAATCTGATTGGTTGCTATGGGCAACTTCCCCACTTTTCAATTCCCCTACAAACTCCCCGCTTAGTGAATTTAGGCCGATGAGTGGGAAGGAGGAATTGTGTAAGAGAGTTGCACATGATATATAACAGGACTTTACATTTTCTTACATTACTCTATCTTTTGAAGTTGAACAAGGTGCTAATGGAATAGTGTGGAATGTGTTTCTGGCAGTGAAAGGTGAAATGCTTAAGTGCAGGAAGCTCATACACATATGGAAAGCTGTCTCACTCGTTCCATCCAGCAGGAGGCGTCACCTAGGGGTAAAGGAAGACTTTTCTCTCTTTGGTTCTTATTGATATAGTAAACCCATTAATGTAGGTAATACAGCGTTAACCATGTGATTCCACCATAAGCATCCACCTTCCCCTAAAATGTGCACATACAACTTGCAGGGTACTTGTATCTTTTGTATATGACACTGCATGGGTCTAACCACTGAGCCACCCAAAAGAAAGGACACCTGAAACATATTTTACAGCATCTGTCACTGAGTGAAGGCAGTAATTGTATGGTCACAACCATGACATTCACTACAACTAAGCATATAGAAAGGTAATAACGGGTGATGCTAGATTTGCTTATTACAGCTGCCAGCTTATATTACATGATATTACATACTTACTACCATGATTAAGNATAATGTGAAATCATTTGGATGGTTAGATAACCAACTGATTGAGTTTATCGGGTTGGTAATCATTGGCTTAGACTGTTGACGCACACTATTCAATGTGACATTACAAAGGTTACAGATAACGGCTAATGGAGGACTACTAGGTAACACCGTTCAGGAGACATGGGAGGAATAGGACAGTGTCTGCTCTGTTGACCTCCAAACTACTCCTACATGGTTCCTCATTGATGCTCGCCAATTAAACCCGCCTGGGAGGAATCCCTGGATATTCAATCAATATAATGACACTTTCACTGTGAGTGACAGAGGGTCCTCATCACTATAGTTCTAGCCATGGGAGGAAGAGTGCGTGAATTCTAATCTCAATGACATCACTGTCTATGGAGAATGTCATGATATCATGCTAGTCAGTCATATGTAGGAATACGCAGGAGCAACACAAATCGAATGAAATGAGGAATAATTCCGCTCTATAACCTTTTGGCTGCCAGAGTTGTCTGCAATACTATCTGGAACTTCTTTGGCAACACGGGAGTTAATAAAAGGCCACCTTTTACTATAATCTCTTACACCGTAATGAAAGAAGCCAGGTTCTTTACATGACATATGACATACATATGACTTCTTGTTAACACTGACAAACACAAACGTACACAGAAGTAGAAAAAAAAGGACCTTGTGCAAAGGGCGAGTGGGGCTTTTTGTGACTCGATAATATAGGACATCTTTGCGCATATGAGCCCTTGATAGGTGTCTGTTGTTGGTGCTCTGCCAGTTGTAGGGAAGTGCTATCATGGTCAGTCTGAACGTAAAATCCTACAACGGCGAACAGTAGGGACTTCATGAACACCTGTTCTGGGGGACAACTTGGGCAGACCCATTTCATTCGTTCCGACTCATTTTCGTAATGGGATTGTGGTAACAAATGGTTAATTTCCCTTTTAAACCCCATAACACTGAAGAGTGCACCAGATGCTACCTCAACCGGCCATCGTGTTTGATTAGTCCAAGTTCAGATTTGGGGTCAGGGCTGAGTGAACTCCAGGCTGTCTGAGAACAGGACTGCATGACTGGACAGGACGATGGACCCATGGTGCAGATATCCACTGCTGACCAGGTGTTTGCGGCCAAACTGTCCACCCAGCTTTCCAGTTTCGCCCCTACCAGCGCTGCGTTCTTCTTTGCTTGCTCCACATGGATCGAGTTTATGGGTATATTCAATACTGGGTTCAAACCTTGGAAACTCTGCTCCATGTATGCGTTTTTCGGTGGTCCTCCATGGAATTTGGCAGCATCATCTAAAACAAAGAAAACAATTATATTACTGGTTCATTCTAATAATCTACTTTATCATTTGAAGAACACTTAGGGTATATTGTTGGCCATGCGCTTTTGGTAGACTTTAGCACTAGCCACAGTGTGCCTGAATATTTTGTTACTGTATAAGTCCACTTGATACCACTCTACCACTATAACAAGTTATATATAACAACTGATTTGCTGAAACTTTGGTGAATAATTAATATAGGTGTACTTTTAGTTTTAACAAAATAAATAATAATATTAATAATAACTAATAACATAAAATTCTATGATAATGGAACATTGTGTGAAGATTTAATAGTAACAGTAACAAAGTTTCCTGATCTACTTAAGTAACAAAAATATATATTTTTTAAATTTACAATAATCTTGTTTCAATAAACATTCCACAGTTATACTAATAACCTTATATTTTATTATAATAAAATGTGTATAGACAATATTGTCTACTTTTTCTCATGACACAACTTCTTTGTACCTAGTAATGCTTTATGGAACAATTTGTAACATCTAGGGGGTTGTGTCTGCATATTATTAGGAATATGAACTGCACAAATGAGTTAAGGTAGGGGTATAACATCGCAATTGCTTGCTGTTCTGACACCTATGGGTAGGATGAAATACATTTAGTCCTATGGGCACCAGATGGTGTTCCCGTACCATCGCGAGCCTATTCTTCTTCATATGATAGATATCAGCTAATGGCACAGCAATGACAGTAGGGAGCTCAGTGAGACATCAGTCACCTTGGTTTCCTTTAAAAGTCTTTGTGCTATAGCACACGATGACTGACAGTACTACAAGCATAATGTCAATCAGGCAGTGCATTAATAGCACAGGGGCTGCAAGAGGAAGCGATTGCTTGTGAGGGCCGCATAGGAAACCGATATGCCTCTGCTTTTTACTGCATTCACAAAGGCACAGACATCTATGTAAGCCTTTGAATAATAATTAACACAAACAGTTTACTAGAGGTGATTACAAACATTGTCATTTACAAAGAATGGTGTTTTGTTTTGTTTTTTTAAATATGGAAAATCAAAAATCAACCAAATTTAATTTCATACAAAATGTGAGAACTACAGAATATTCAGCGTTCTAAAGCCTCATTAATAGCCAACGACAGATAAAATCTCTATGTATTGTATATGTTTTGCTAACAGTATAACCAATCACTATCCAACCATTTACACGCTGGATTAATTGCGGCTGAATTCTTAATTGTTTACCATGGCAACAATCACATACTGTACTCAATGTACTCATACCACCAGATACACCTGCCGCACTAAGGGTTAACATGTAGCTTCCTCCTACCGATCTACCGGACTCGCATATGTCAGTAGAAGTGAAAGTGGGTATTCTTCTTAGATAATAACAATTGTAGAAAGATAGATAAAAATAAAATTCTTAAAAGAAAATAAGTGATTCGATTTTTTTAAATGCTAATGCATTAGTATTTTATATTGGGGGGGGGGGGGAAGGTGCTGTTTCAAGAGATTAATGATACAAGTGTCATTTTCTACATAACTGCAGAGAGGGAAAAGCATTTGCATGTATAGTTAAAATGTAAGGTGCGCATATAAACAAATGAACCGGCTGTTATAAGGAGGATGTGGTACAGCAATGGATACAAGGAAATATGACTGTGCTCTAAGAATTCAAGCTTAGATCATGCCAGGGAAATATATTAAAAACCTGGCCATGCCCCTGGGTGTCAGGGACAGAAGGCAGACCCCCAGAAGAAAGTGTTTTCATGTCATTAGGAACACATTTATTCACAGCACGAGCCGACAGAGAGTTCAGTTCGATGAATTACAATAAATGTAAAATAGAGAGCTGTTCTCCCTTCTACTATTACTAGGCACTGTGGATATCCCAACATCAAAAACCAATGATAAATAACTTGAGCTTTCTTCTGCGTATTCACCTTTTTGCCACTATTATTAGAAAGCATATGCTATGTATCTGAAGTTAATATTGATGCTGTTCACGGCTTGAGTTTCATGTCATGAAGGAAGAAGCATTTCTTCTATGCTGGCCTCAGTAAATGTGCGATGCCTTTATTTTTTCAACAAAATGCTATTTATTTCTCCTCTTTTTTGGTGACTATGCTATGTCCACTTTGTAACTTCAAAACCGTTGTCAGACTGAGGTCAGAATGTCCCAGTTACTTCTTCAACGGCTCTGTGCTAATGTTTGGTCGGAGAAGGGTTTTCAGCACAGAATTTATGTATGGAACAGTTCTTCTTCCTTTCAAAGGACCATTGAAATGTCACATAACACAAACGCACAGAATGCAGGCTTGCCAAGATAGAGGCACACTGTCAAAATTCGACATGGCACATAGACGTAACCATTCACGTCTGTCTACCAACTTGAAGACTGCTTTACGCACAGACGGTCAAGTGTTTGATTTCAATTGCCTATTCATTTTTTTTCTTTGGTCAACGTTAAAGTGACGATTTTGCAAGTTATCCAACATACACATCATTTAGACACAGAAGTGACTTATTGAGAGGTGCTATATAGCTAGAGTGGGTAAGTGTTGCTCTTACTACGTGGCCAATAATTCTGCATATCTGTCAAACGGCCAGTGCCACAAAGCCGTCAAGTGACACAGAAGTCTTTTTTTTTTCCATGGAAGAAATGTCAGATATTGGACGTAATTGGGCAGAGTGGGAATACAAACATCACTTGGCCGAAACGTTCAGTAAACAAACAGTTGTGTTGAGTATTTGTATAAATCAAGAAAACACACTGCCCCAAGACATCCATCCATCCATCCCTCCATCTATCCATCCAACTTTAGTTGCTTAATGTCGCTTTAACACTAAAATGTTAATAAATAAAAATCCAATTTCATAATATGATTTATAAAAATATATTTTTTTGCAACAAAAATGTTCGTTTTAATAATAAACATAAAGCCTGAAAGTCTTATTTTAATTTTTTTAGAACCTCCTTCTGTTATGCAAATGACTTGCCTGAATGCACACTGGCCTATCCCCCTCCCTTTTTCTGGATTCATCCCATACCACTTACACAGACATAGAACATTCTGAATACACAATTCATTGTATGAACATTGTATATACAAACAGGGCCGCCATCAGAGGGGGACAGCCGGTCCTACTGTCCCCCTCTGCCTGGGCCCGGCGCCATAACAGTGGTGTGCAGAGGTAGTTACTTGTGGAAGCTCTCTATCTGTAATTCCCATGCCAGAACTCACGCGGGCGACACATGGGAGGGACCTGGGACTTACCTGGGACTTACCAGTTTCAGCAGTCCCGGGCCCCGCTATTATTGACGACGGCCCTGTATACTAAGTCACAGAACCATGAATTTAAGAATATGGGGTCAGATCCAGACTTGAACATTGAGGAAAGTTACACCTGAATTCAACATGGTTTTACCCAGGTGTAACTTTCCTCTCTTATTTACAACTCTGGATCTTGTCCATGGTGTATAACTCAAAGCATTTTAGCATAAGCAAATGTATTCTAAATGAACATAATATATGTTGCTCAGTAATATGGAGTGGCTGCCAAGTTTAATATTGCAGGAAGCAGGAAAGCTAAACACATGGTTACTTGTTAAATGGCACCAATATACAAATAAACAGCATTCCATTTCCACTGCTCTGAAATTTCCAAATCTAATAAAAACACGAAATGTTCCGCATTTCTCAAGGAAAAACATCTACTAAAAGGCCACCTTTGTTCCGTAAAGTGAGGGAAATATTGAAACGGCTTTCAAAATGTGAGCAACAAAATAAATAAATAAAATCTGATTATGACATGTCTCAACGGCGCGTGAAAGGGAACAATCAATTGATTTGGGAAAGTAAATGTTCTCACCAGCGATTCACTTCTATGTCTCATAATAATATATATCTATATTAGGTGGCAGCACTAGGAAGCTCTCTCTAGAGATGAATGGGTACAAGGGGTTTTCCAAATGATATATTAAGGACTATTACAATATGGAACTATTCAGCTTTTCACTCTCATGACTTACACTCATGAGTTACACTCTCATGGGTAAAACCATGTTGAATTGCAGGGGAGGTAAAATTAATGTCAGTGTGTGCATGCAGGGAGAATACTTTATTGTTGCATGTTGCACACAGATACTGACCAGTGTTACTGTTACACTGTTATTACACTTGGGCTGGAAACATCAGCTGGCATCTGTTATGCTGATTGCAATAATTAAATTTACCTCCCCTGCAATTCAACATGGTTTTGCCCATGAGAGTGTAACTCATGAGAGTGAAAAGCTGAATCTGGCCCTAAGTTCATGTAGGCCAAATAATGTTCTGTCATATGGCATAATGTAAAATAAAAGGTAAAGGCTTGACACCATTATTCCCTATTTACTGTCACAAGGAATTCTCTGCTTAATATTGAACGATCACCGATACAATTGATTGCTCTCCCCCCCCCCCCCCACTTTATTTTACCCACCTCACTTATTTGCATGGCTAACCTTCCTACAGTGTGGAATATAAAACGTCTGGAACAAAGTTTTACTATCATAACATCAAGCACATGCAAGCGCAGAAGATACAAGTCAGGGGACAAGGTACATCCTCTAGCGTACTAACTGCATCTTGTCCCATGTCCTGAACTTAGAGGGTTAAAACAAGAACAGAGTCATTGGACTTACCGCTCTTAATGGGCTGCCGATTGGAAAATGTAAGCGGAGTTATCAGAAATTTCGTTTCAGCGACAGGAACCCAGTGATGCAAAACTCGTATAGTCCAGACCCCCGGGCGGAGTGGCACGTTCAGGGGCGGCTTGTAATGAGTGTATTCTGCAGTGGATTCAATAAGAATATCGTATGTAGCAGCGATGACATTGACAGGATCAATCCACACGACGGTGACCGTTATATTTGGGCCTTTGCCCCATTTCTGCATTGCTATTGGCTCGTCCATAGGTCCCATCACACCTCCAAAGTTCCGGAATATTCTTTCTTTGGCATCCCACTCGGTTCCCACCTGGAGTGTAGAAAGTGAACATGGGATAAATATTATTGATTTTCATAATCATAAACCGGTAATTGAAATATTAACAATATACACAAGTGATATCAGGCTGATAAATGTTATTGTCCTGTTTCCTAATGATAAACATATATATATATATATTGCACTTTCCTGTGCAATGCTTGTAATTGGTTCAGTATATACCAGTACTAGTACAGTAGTTAAAATGCCAAATTCAGTCTTTCTATGACTTCTTAATAAATAACGCATGAAAAAATTAAATACCTCATTATTTCAATAGATTATTCCGTAATGTCATCAAAACCAATTACTAATTCAAACACAAGAACCATGTTCTCCAGTATACGTATTGTGTTTCTATTATTACAACATATACGATAAAAACGGAAAATGAACATAATATACAGGTTTTCATCCTGTGATGAGCATAATCCAACCATATATATTTAAGATTTCATGATGATGGCTTGCAATTAGGCAATATCTCTATTAAGATACCTTGTCAATTTCCTTTTATTGTATGGGGTCACAAAATGCTTGCCGGGCACTAGTGAATACAGCCCTGAATTCAGACATATAGACGACATGTAGAGCTTGGAACCCTAAGGTATCACAGTGCGGAGGAAAGGACTGACCAAATAGAGGAGCATTGTGCATTGAGCATATTATAAAAGGAAGCACAGATGACCCAGCAGGTAGCACTTATGCCTCACAGAGCGAAGGTTGTGAGCTCCACCTTATCTGTCTGGAGTTTGGATGTTCTGCAGGTGTCTGAGTGGGTTTCCTCTGGGTACTCCGGTTTACTCCCACACCCCAAATATAACACCAAAACATACTAGTAGATGAATTATCAGCTGACAAAAGTGTCCCTAATGTATGTGTAATTGTATCAAATCCTCTATCTGCTTTAGAATATGTTTGCAGGAAAGGTGTCATTATTATTATAATTTTTATTGTTATTACTATTAATAATATTATATTATTATTTTAATTATTGTTATTAATAATAACAACAATAATAATAACAATAATAATAATAATAATAATAGCACCTGAACGTAAAAAAGGAACCACAAAATACTTCCAATGAACATTACCATGTACAACTATGACATTTGTAATTGAGGTTTGGATAATATCCCTGGCCTAAAATTATACACTATAAAAATAAAGGTTTTATTAGTAGTAATAATGGTGGTAATAATAATAATAATAATAATAAGCATGTTAATTTGGCAAGGCATCTTGCATTTCTATTGTCTGACTGTTGGAAAGCAGGACTATTACCAGGCATATTGTTTACACTAAAACAGGTTTTATAAGTAATAACAAAAAATTCTGTATGAATTCCAAATTAAGAAAAGCTGTATAGACAATGTGCAATGCTCAAGTCATTCTGACGACCCATGTGCCTCCTGTCTGCCCATATACATTCCTTCTGCCCTTGCCCTCATTTCTCTGTGTATTTCCACGAGCCAGACACTGCGCTTTTATCTACATTCCAAGAAAATATTTGCCATGTGATTTTACAACAGACTTCATCCATTGCTGTGTCTTTGTCAATCGCTTGTCTGCTCAAAACCCATGAGAGCACTCACAGAATATTTGTATTACTTAGACTTGCAGACCATTTGATCATGGATGGTAAGAGTATTGAAAGCACTAGAATGGATATGGAGTACATAAACACTTGTGGTCCCTATGGTAATCTTCTCTGAGCGGACTACACATTGTTAGACACAAGCTGTCATTAGATGGAATATTGTGATGAAGTTTAACCTTGACTACCATTGATTAAACATTGACCTACTCAGCATAGTCAATGCGGGTCAATAAGAACACTCTGCTACATTAAATGATCTCCACTGCATTGTATCTGTTCATTATTTGTAAACAAAAAAAAAGGAGAAATAGCGTTTTGTACCTGCATGAGAACATGGTCAGCCGCAGCACCAGGTGGCGCTCTTCCAACCGGCTGTGGTTTTCGAGTGTGAACAATATCTAGTGTTCTAGGGGTCATCTAACTATTAGCTGCTCCGATGAAATCATATAAAATATTAGGAGTTCCACAAAGAATAAAACTAAAGCTGGGCATACACTATAAGATAAATTGTTCCAATTGAAAGATTTTCCAAGAGTGGATAAAACCATGTTGAATTGCAGGGGGGGGTAAAATGAATGTCAGTGTTTGCATGCAGGGAGAATACTTTATTGTTGCATGTTGCACACAGATACTGAGTGACGTTACTGTTACACTGTTATTAGACTTGGGCTGGAAACATCATCTCTCAACTCTAATACTGATTGTAACTAATGACATTTACCTCCCCTGCAATTCAACATGGTTTTACCCACTCTTGAAAAATCTTTCGATTGGAACAATTTATCTGATAGTGTATGGCCAGCGTAAGCGCTGACTTTAGGACAGAGATGCTTAAATCTCTTCACCTAGATATCTTTATAGCTCTGTCCTAGTTTTTTCTTTTGCCTTCGCCATTGCTCCATTATTTATACCAACCAATATAATTACTAAGAGTCCAGGGTCTGTCTATTGTAACAATATTGATTCTTGAGGAGTTACATAGAAACATAGAATTTGATCACATATAAGAACCACATGGCCCACCTAGTCCAATACCAAGTCCATCCATCCACCACAAGTCCTGTGATGCAATTCTTTTCTTCCTTAAACTTACCTCCTCCTGGATCCACCCATCATTCACACCAGTACCACCCCCCTGGAGCCCAAAATTCCCAACCACACACATATACTGGCAACAAAGATATGTGACCAGGGTTGAATCCACCACCCGGTTCATCCGCATATAAGAGCGAGACACAGCAGGCAGAGAGTGGAGAGGACTCCGATCAGAAATAATTTCAATTAAGGCCGTTATTAAGAACAGATACAGGGGAGTATATAAAAGAATTCATACATAGGAAAATAAAAGGACCAGGGTCATACGGGGGTGGATGAAGATGGGGGCATATAGGCACCCCCACAATTTGGTTGCCCTGGGGTCCCCACAAACCTTAATCTGGCCCTGTTTGTGACTATGGTGCATTGGAAATAGAGTACATTCATTTTATTCATAGTTAAGAAGAACGTACTTGAAATCCCCTACCCGAAAAGCATTTCATTTGAAGAGTTTGTGCAACAAAAATGATGGATATTGTTCTGCAGCATAGGGACACACCGCTTATGAGGCGAAAGTAAACAAAAAAACCCTAAAAACTACACAAAAAATGGGAAAATTATAGCGGTGATAACTTATCACTTCAGGGAATTAAAAGTCAACCGGCAGACACTTTGATAAACAGCGGTAACAAAGCATTAATCTCCTTAATGGAACATTAATGTCTGGGATTTGCCACACACACCAAAAGAGTGAGTTCTACATTGGTCTTTCTTAATTGCCCAATCACGATCGCCATTTGTTATGTTGGCTACATTGATAGAAAAAGAATGTGTCCAATTAATTTCAGGCTAGTACAGAATACTAAATTCTTATGTTACATTATAGCACTGTACAGAATGTGCCAGAGCATCACATTTACTAGAAACTAAAACACTCAACTGATTGAAGCTCCTCTCTTGTAATATAAAGTTATGCGCTTTATCTTTTATTAGTGCTATTCCCAATTAAATATATTAAAGTGCACCTATTGATAAAAGAGATTTGGTTTAACTATTTTCTAGTGACATCACAGTTACAAGATGATATTTAAATGAATGACGCCAGGGCTGGAGATAAAAGTGTAAGGGGTATATTTACTAAGCGGTGATATTGCAGTGAGATTGTAAAAGTGGGGATGTTGCCCATAGCAACCAATCAGATTGAAGCTCTCAATTTCATTTTACACACTAGAGAATGTGAACTCGAACCTGATTGGTTGCTATGGGCAACATCTCCACTTTTCAATCTCAAAAGGCCAAACACCAAGGCCTAAGTACTTACTGCAGGATTAAAAGTTCTGATCCCGTAGTTTCGTCAATTTAGGTCAAAGTGAAAATCAAAGTATTGCATGGTCATATATTGCATACCCAAGTCATATATCTTACTATTCTTTGATATCCTTTACATTTACCATCTTCCGATCTTATACTTACTTTCACCACTCATTTGGTACATTTGAGAAGTCCATGGGCTGAATTTACTAAACTGTGGGAGTAGAAAATGTGGAGATGTTGCCCACATAAACCAATCAGATTCTAGTGGTTGTTATGGGCAACATTTCCACTTTTCTATTCCTGCAGTTTAGTAAATCCAGCCCCCATGAGTAAATGTTTCCTACTTCCATTACATCATTTTCTATTCAGATATGTTTTCTCTATATTAAGCCATCAGCAGACTCCTTCATGCAGGGACGAAACTACTGGTGGAGCAGCCAGTGATCTGCCCTGGGTCACGTAGTAACTCGTGTGCTCACCCATAAGTCATGAGTACTACTGCCTTCACATATATGCAGCATACCTCCCGACTGTTACCTGGACAGTCCAGCTTTTGGGTGAATGTCTTGTTTTTGGGTGAATGTCCAAGTTGAGTGAAACTGGTAGACATTGAGTTTTTTGGGGCTTTTTTTTCATGACTTATTTGGCCCATTTTAGTCCCCCCCAAAATGTTGTATATTTATACTGTATTAATATAACCTTCTATATGTGTGCATGTATGTATGCGGAAGGAAAAGAGAGCACAGTTGTTAGAATAGTAAAATTCTTTACTCACCTCGGAAAACTGCAGCCTTCCAAAATCACTAGTTGGATTGGCAATCTTGAAAACCTTCTTTGGCATTACCCAAGTCTCCAATGTCTCAAGCTTACTGACTGCAAGATTAGTGGCATGATGTCTAATAAGGAAGCCTTGGAAGCGGTCAGCAAGAAAATAAAGATGGACTGACACCGGGTGGCCCATGGGATAGTACCTGTACAGACAGAATGAAGAGGAGCGGAGCGTGAGGAAAACAAAGAAACCGTTTCGGGTACAGTTATAAAGGAGACATTAAGCCATCCACAGACACAAAGTACAGCATGGTTAGTCTTTAACATAAACTACGAGATTAAAAGGGAGTCCAAGCATAGAGATCTCCGCATGATCTCTTTATATATCATTGCACAGTGCATGACTGTGGACATTAAGTCATGGCTATAAAACAGTAATGCAATGCAGAAATGGAGTTCCACCTTGTATAAAATATCAGTCATTAGTCATTCATACTCTCTCATAGAATATGAATGTCCAGAAAAGAAGCTAAAAATCCTTTTTTAAGCTTGGCCTTGATTTTTCGTAGTGTGCGAAAAAAAAAAAAATTATATATATATATATATATATATATATATATACTTGTAATGCTAATTCCATACTAATAATGCTACTAGTCTAATAGTGTACTTACGCTATACATGTATGTAAATATGAAACCATAACTTCTTGGATCAGACCCAGAATAATCGGACCCAGCTGTTCACAGATTATGTTTGCATGGTGAGCCCCTACAAGTTCTGCCACGGAAGGCACATGTCCAATTGAGCCCCAGGCTTCTGCCCCACATCCAGATGGTCCTGGATATTGCATGTAGATTTTTATGTTCCCTTTTGATAATGATTTATTCCAATCTATTAAAATCTTGACTTCCGTCTGTCTTGTACAGTGATTTGTGAACCAGATGTGTCAAAGAAAATAGCTAACAAAATGTAGCATTAAACACACAAGCACTCGTTTATAAATAAATGCTATGTCACGTATACACATATATACACATCTCCTTATACATATTCTTAGCTTTGTGCTAACAACACTCAGCAGTCAGAATATATACAGGACTGACATTGATGGACTCTGCAAAGACACTGCAAACAAATCACAGCAGCCAGTATAAGCAGCTCCCAAGTTCTGCACTGAATACTAAATTGCCTTTTCCTTATTAGCATGTGTAGCTGTATACATTTACCCATGGAGCAGCCTGAGCAACGTTTCTGTCCTGACCAAAACCGGGAACATTAATGCTAGGAACTCACACATCATTCTATTTTGTGTCTTGTATTTTCGCTATACAGACAAATAAATGAAATCTAAAATTAAGAATACATAAGATGGTGCTGCAGGGATCAATCTGGGAAAGCCCCCAGAGTGGAATTAGTTCAGGACAAATATGCAATATTGACCCTGTGTGAGCTATGCTTAAAATATGCACACAGTGCAGACTGTCTCATTATGCAATGCTGGGTACCGGTGTTACTAATCTACAAAATACTTAATACTGCTGTTCTGATCTTGCTGAAGATACTAGAAATGTGTTAAACAGGCCACACACTACATATTGCCCCTGACATAAAGCTCCCGATAGTGAAGTGGTTCGCCACTGCAAACAACCTGTTTTGACACTGTTATTACACTGTTATTAGACTTGTGCTAGGAAACATCATCTCTCAGCTAAAGATCTGAGGGGCTGATCCAGAGTTGCGCATTGCTCCTGATTGCTGGCGCAATGCGCAGATTTTTCTGCGTTTTTTCGCACTGCGCATGCGCGAAGAACTCTGAATCGCACGCTAACCAGACGCACATTAGCGACTCCAGGGCTGTGCGCTTCCGATTTTTGATGTGCGATTTAGGGGCGTGCCAGCATATTATAATGAGATTTAGGGGCGTGGCAGCATATTATAATGAGATTTAGGGGCGTGCTTGCTGCTGCGTCTCGCGCTGCGCTTAGCGCTGATTAGCGATCAGCGGCTTTTTGCTTGCGTCTGCCTGGGGGTGCCGCAAGTGGTCTAACTGGTCTATTTCCTAGACTTTGCAGATCGTTTGCAATAGTTGTAGGAAGTGTTCCCTGGACTGTAAACTTGTGTTTTGTACAGTGCTTGCTTCTTGGATGTGTCAACTTGTGTGACACCTTATATATGGGACAATGTGGATTTTTCTGCACTTTTTATTAACAGTCAACACAGTGAATTAATTTACATTACCAATTTTTCCAGCTACTTGAGTTCTGTGNGACTGTAGAATATGTTATAAATTTTATTAGCTAATGATAGGTAAATGTGAACACTCCTACAACATAATCATTTTATGGATTAAACTTATGTATGGTGTTGAAAAATGAATAATAAAAAGTATAAAATGTCATGTCAGTGCTGTAAATGAAACGCTTACACTCCCTTTTAACCAAACAGGTCATTTATTAAATTTTGTTTATTTGACCAAATAAACTATTTCTTTACATTCATTTAACATTCTTCCCTCAGTTTTGTCAGAAATCCCCCCCCCCCCAAAAAAAAAACCACTACACGCAAGACGGTAAACCTAGACGCAAGACGCAGCTCCCAGGCACCCAATGCGAATTTTTAGCGCGCTATTCAGAGCGCTCTGGATTATGCGCAATGCGCACCAACGCAACTTTGGATCTGCTCCTTGAATCTGGCCCTAACCTAACCTTAAGCTTTCATTCCCCATTGCCTAACCATAACCTTCCCCTGTGCCGGCAGCTGTTGGTGTTATGAATGGTCATAGTATGTCTTTTGAAACACTTGGAATAGTCCATTCATAAAAAAAAATTTGAGCTACAAATAGAAATAAATACAAATTAAACTGTCCCTTGCATCTTTGTCTATAACTTGGCATATTTAAGACTGGGGGCCAAAACAAAAACATTTTAAAGCCAAAGCAAAAAAAATATTAAACTAGATCTAATGTGTACAATAATCTCCAGACAGACACAGCACTGTACATACCGGCAACTATTTTCTCCATCGGTGTGCAGGGAAGCCTCAGCCCTTTTGAGACCCATGCGGGAAAAGGAGTGGAACATTGTCAGCATGACGTCGCTGATGCTGTGAGTGCCGTCCGGTTCATCGTACAGATTCTCCCAGTATGATCTTAGGCCAGGGGTGCCAGACGGGTAGTTGCCATACAAGTAGTAGTCTAACTGACCAATTATTTCTTGGTTCACTGCAGCTTCGAATTTACGGGCAAAAAATGTTGGTCTTGCTGTTTGCTACAAGAAAAAAAACACCAACACAATAGATGATTACATTGATTTATAGCACACTATAGTAGAGACCAGTGGCACACAAATGTGTTTGGCCCAAATCATTATGCTTTAATAGGGTCTTCCACTATTAGGTCTTATTTTAATCAACAATGACAAAGATTTATATAAACAGTCCTGCTTTTATACCCATCATGCCCCCCAGTCCTACTTTTATACCCATCATTCCCCTCAAACCTGCTTTTTTTTTTTTTTTACAAGCTGGGGAATTCGCTAGGGCTTATTTTCGGGGTAGGGCTTCTTTTGGATGGTTTTACAAAAATTAGGGTAGGGCTTATTTCCGGGTTAAGGCTTATTATCCGGGAAACACAGTATATATCAGTAAGACAAGTAGGATATAGTGACCGAAATGTTTTAATTAAAAAAAGTATATATTACTGGAAAAATAAACGTATTACTACCAATCATTTCATTAATTGTCTATCTAGGTGTATGTAATTGAAGTATGACTATTCCACTGCATTGTTTCATGAATTTAAATGTTCTTCGAATATAAATATTGATAAACCACAACACTAAAGGCTAGATTTACTAAACTGTGCAAAAGGAATATTGGAAATCTTATACATAGCAACCAATCAGATTCTAGCTCTATTGTTTCTAATACATACTAGAGATTATCAGCTAGAATCTGACAGGTTGCTATGGGCAACATCCACTTTTCCTTTTCTGCAGTATAGTAAACCAAGTATCAGCATCATTATACAATTACAAATAATAACATTTCCAAGAATATGTTGCAACATTGATAAATGGATTTTCTTCCCATACGCACATTGATTAATATACATAGAACTAATGTTTCCTGGCTGGTTGAACGTTCGGAAAATTACCATAATAGACACCAGTCACACACAAACACATTATTTACTAATGAGAAAACATAAAATAGCACAGTCCATGGATCATCTATAGGCAAAGATTATTTTTGCTGCTTTCCTCAAAACCACCTTGGCTCTGACATCTATCTGAAGGACTCGCAATGCATTATTATTAGCAGCTGGTAGTACTGTCTGGACATCGTGTCTTTCATTATATAGCATGAAGGACTGTGTTATGGCAAAACTGTGATAAATTCAAGCATGCAAAATATCTACGAAAACATGTCACTTTATTCTCTAAAGGCAATTGTAGTACTGGGTAGCATTATTACATGGTATACTTAATGTACTCATAACAGAGCGGTTTCTACCATGAGATATAGTAACATCAAAAACTATATGCATGCTCCACTTCCTTCCACCACACTGTCCTAAAGACATGAAAAGAGTAAATATAACTATGTACATGCCAATAACGCATGATAATCAAGATCTTTTAGCATGTTCCAGATACAAAACCTGCACAGCGTTAATACATATTTATATTAAACTTCAACTTGCTAGTTCTGGCAACTTCCCTTTTAGCGAGTGTTAGTAATTTAAAGTATTACAGTGTTTCCCCTATAATAGCACCTATACTGATAATAAGCCCTATCCTATTTTACAGTAAACTGTCTAAAGTAAGCCCTTCCCCCGAAAGTAAGCCCTATCTAAATCACAATGAGGTGTCATAATGTCAGCAGGGGGGACTATTAGGTGCCATAATGTCAGCAGCACTTGGCAGCACAAGGTCAAAAAATAAGCCCTATCCTGAAAATAAGCCCTATGGTGTTTTTTGTCCTGAAAAAAAAAAAAAATAAGACAGCGTCTTATTATCGGGGAAACACGGTAGAGTTTAGTTTTTTTGTATAAACCAACATTAATTATTTTATTCCTGTACATATGGTATGTCCGTAATATCATGTACATCTATTTTCCATATACTTTACGTTGACACACAGAATATTTTGCTCCTTTTGCTCTGAACAATATAACGTATTTTTCATTTAATTGCATTGATTAAGTCACACAATAGAAACAGATAGGAATAGGATTTTTTTTTCCTATAATGCTAATTTATATATAAAATACCGGTATAGGCCCTTTTTATATTAGAACCAGGAACAGTTAATTATTGTTCTAGTATAATTGCAATGTAATATCCCAGCACTCCTATATAATTACTGTCTCAGGTCACTTGAATGCATTATTATATTCCTTCTGTTTAGATATTTTAGGTGAGAGTGGAAGTGGTTGGTGTAGGCATATCTGTGCATAGCATAGGTCTTATATAGAAGAGAGGCTTTTAGTACAGTATCTATTTTCAGTATTCAGTGACCACGTCGTACAGTAAGAACTAAGGGTAAAATGTTCTGCATGGCCTATAGCTTTTAATTACGTCTAGACAATGTCAAACACATCGCAGGAGAGAACATCGATTGGGAGATATATTGGCTTTTTACAGATACATAAGATATTATTTTCAGCAATTACATGTAGACCAAAAGCCCCCTCTGTTCCCATGAACAAAATAGATAATGCAAAAACCCCCCAAATAATCAGAAACTCATCAGTTGCGGAAAACGAGTAATAAACCACTCTGATTGGCCAGGACAAGCCATTAATAAAAGATCAGTAATAAGAAAGTATAAAGCGTAGAAATGTAATGGGGACTTGAAGTTTGGAATATGCTGGTTGATGTCCGCCAGGATCCTGTCTGCTATAGTAGCTGTGTGACCTTGTCTTGCGTATACGGAACACATGAAGGTTGTGCATGAGATGATTCCGCTCTGATACAACGTAGCTGAAAGATAAATGCGGTGGACCAGACCTGTCCAACTCTTGCCTTTAGTTGTCAAAACATCCATTAAGTGTGAACATAAATTCATTCCCATACAAAGCTTGCTGAATGTAAATGATGTTTATTTGCATATATTTAATGCTCCTGCAGCATACTGGGCACCTCCAGCAAACAGAGACAAGGAGAGTTAGAGGAAGTTTGAATAAGTTACGGAGAGCAAAGTTCTGATATTATGGGTTTGGATCTGGATGTGGCTGATGTAATAATCAGTGATTATAGTTTTCTTATTGAAACCAAGGCTGGAAGTGGGGGTGTATACGGGGGTATGACATACCACTTCTCCTATTGATGTCATTGAAAAACGTAAAACCTCCATTATATTATCACCTCTATTATATTCTGTGTAGCCATACCACTACTTCTCATTGTCCATACCTGCACTTCTAAATGTCCACTTCAACCACTGATTGAAACATAACTAAGGCTTAGATTTACTAAACTGCGGGAAAGGAAAAGTGGATATGTTGTCTATAGCAACCAATAAGATTCTAGCTCTCATTCTTACTGCGTTCCAGAGAATGTCAGATAGAATCTGATTGGTTGCTATAGGCAACATCTCCATATTTCTTTCACTCCGTTTAGTAAATAAAGCCCTAAACGTATATTCAGTTTCTCTGGGAATGTATTAAGAAAAGTGTAGCATGTACTACAAACACATGTCTAGCAATCAATAGGGGAGAAGTAGCCTCAGCATACTGTGTTTCCCCTATAATAAGACCTACCCTGATATTAAGCCCTATAATATTTTATAGTAAACTGTCTAAAGTAAGCCCTCCCCCGAAATTAAGCCCTATTGAAATCACAATAAGGTGTCAGCAGCACTTGGGAACAATGAGGTGTTATAATGTTAGCAGCACTTGGGGGGCCATGATTGGATTAATAGCAGGTCAATAAAATAAGCACTACCCCAAAAAGAAGCCCTATGGTGTTTTTTTTGTCCTGAAAAACAAGACAGTGTCTTATTATCGGGGAAACACGGTAGCAGCATTGTTTTGCAGGTCCTTTACTACCTGCTGCTTACTGGGCATGGCAGGAGGGTTATCTGTTTTGTTACTTTGCTAATAGGCTACCAGACTGGATCGTCTACCCTAGAATAAATTGTGCCTATCCTAATCCTAATCCTACCCAGGGCACTACACATTCTGGACCAGGGGAAGGCAAACTGTGACTCTCCAGGTGTTGTCCAACTTCATGTACCACTGCATAGACATAGTGGATACCTGACAAAGCATGCTGGGACTTGAAGTTTGTCACTTTAGTTCTATGGTTTTATTGTAGATTTTCCCAATTGTACAAAAAAATAATGCTCAGGAATCATTTGACTTATTTAAATAGCCCTAAAACTACTCCTAACTTCAAAGCTGAGTTCATGTAATGAAGACGCCCTTATAGCAGGGAGTCTGTAGGGCTAGAGTAAACAAGCTGTTCGTTTTTTTGGATGCTTTTAATTTTCAATTAGATTACTTGCTAATGTATGTGATTTTTACTGCTTAGGAGGACGGGGAGAAGTGTTAAGTTCTCCTTTACTTGTGTCGCTTTGTGTGAATCAGTATGTGAGAATTCATTTGGAAGATATTTTCCCGGGTAGTATTCTGAACACAGAAAAGTACTTATTATACAAGTTATTCATCATTACACTGCTATATGCTTCTAACTTATCCTATATAACCTTTACTGATCTCAACAGTAACCAATCCTCAACTACCTATTGTACTTCTACTTCATTTAAAACATAGAATGCATTATAATGCAGAGGGGAAGTACAGGGAGTTTTGGAAATAGGCGAATGATGAACAGAACCAGAATATAATACCCCGTTCCCATTACCAGCCTTTGAAAAAGATGGCTTAAGAGCCAGGATGTAGAGCTGGGGAATTGGAGGGGCTGTGAAAAAAGGACCATTCAGATTAGCTGAACGAGCCAGCTCCTTTGTAAAAAAGCAGTGTCTGTACTGTTCACATTGCACCCTGCTTTTTGCTACCAGTACACATCATTACTCAGAAAATGTGCTGTGATTGGCTGTGATTGTTTGTTTACATGAGGGGAGGGGGGGAGGAGGGAGAGACAGGCAGTGTTGTGCTGGAAACAGCTGACTGTGTGAGCCAATCAGTACTGCACAAACACAATGGGAGAGGAAAACCAGCTATGTACTCTTCACACTGACTGAAAAAGCTGGATAGGAGGGAAAAACCCTTCTAAAAAGCAGACTCTGAACACCAGCTTTCAGTAGCCGGCTTTTTGTAAATAGAGTGTTCACACTGAGTTTAGAAGCCGGCTTTTTACTGCTGCCGTCTTTTTCATCAAAAAGGACAGTTAATTTGAGATAATGTGAACGGGGTATAAGTAATTATTCCACTGTAATAAAAAAAACAGTTGCTTAATGGGTAATCAGCTTTTATATCAGTATATTAAAAAACACTGATGGCATTGCCTAAAATCATTGTATTAAAGGAGCTAAGGGACGCAATGAAAGATGAATACTATGGCAGCTGTGTGATAACATAGTGAGTTACAGAACCTGTCAGAAGTGATGAAATCATACATACCTGGAAGCGGTGAAAGTCAGAAGGCTTAAAGTCATTGGGAGAGCAGCCACACCAGTCAACGATGTGTTTGTATTGACATTTGCAGCCGAGTTTTCTATTCCAGTTAGTGATTCGCAAATTATTATCAACCATGGTGTCACAATAAGGGCTGTTCTCCAAGACCGTATGAAAGAAAGACTGAAATGGAAACAATGATACCATATAAAACATTACTGATCAATAACGAATAATAAAAATAAGAAATATGAGGATTGCATTTTACCACTAAGAAACAATACCTGACGTTATCAGTAACTATTTGGGGGTAAGAGTTTGGCAGCTGGATCAGATTTGCCTACAACCTATATTCCATACTATCAGTACTATCAGGTTATATTCCACAGGTCCATACAACCTACAGTCCAGATGAATTTCTAACTAAAGACTCAATTGCTGTCAATCATGTGTGGACATTGTGGAACCTGATAACTAACTATAATACTCATCATGCCATGGTTGCTGAATAGGATATCTCCCTGACTCCCTGAGGTATTGGCCAATCTCCCTGAAGTTCAAAATGTCATTGTGATATAATGACAGAATTTAGAAACTGTCCAATTTCTCCAAAAATAAAGAAGTCAGAGAAACCGCACATTACAATCTTCACAATAAACACTAAGGGGTATATTTACTAAGCAGGGAGATTGCAGTGAAATTCGAATTTGGGGAAGTTGCCCATGGCAACCAATCAGATTTGACTTCACATTCTCCAGAGTGTAAAATGA
>JABWIB010000025.1:28140-39997 GCA_016617825.1 Platyplectrum ornatum | reverse complement strand
ATATGTCATTTGTCATTTGAACTAAATGCTGGAGCATGTGAGATTGTTCCATAATATCACATTTGTCTAAGATTTATAAAGCGGACACATTGTAAAGCAGTGTGTTAGCGTGTGTGTGTGTGTCTGTGTGGGTATAGGATAAGTGATGATGTGTGTTGTTAAAGCCTCCCCCTTAAGTAAATTGCATTATAGCAGAGCAGGGAATGTGTAATATATGTGGTTATAGCGGCTGCCAATGTATGTGTAAAATAATATGCAGAAGCATTAGCTACACACATTTGCGCGTACACGATAAGCCTCCCGAGATCTGTAGGGGAGATCTGTAGGCTGGTTAATTACTGAGGCATGTTACCTTTTTGCTTCCAGTGTGATAGTGACCTGTAATAGTCACTTAAATAACCAGATCAGTCACCCCCATATCACCCCCCTTTGACTATACATGGTAAGTGCTAGATTAGCCATTAGACTGCCCAGACTGCAGCCTAGGGCGCCTGGATGAGCCACCACATGAGTGAGGGACTGAAGTTTGGATATTTGGAATAATGACATTGCAACTGAATAACAGTATTATCCTAGGGGGAAGTATAATTTTTAACCAGGCTGGATCGATAATAACTAGTCTTTTACAACAACTGTTTGCCTCGTTTGACTAGATACAAAAAGGCAAAAATGGCGATACTTCTAATTTGGGGTCTAGTTAAATATATCCCTGTCACATCTGAGGACTGGGTCAACTGGATCAAGGTCTATGCTTACACGTAACAAGTAAGTCTGGATCTGATAACAATTCATAATTTAAAAGATAGAACTAAACTAGACAACCCCTCAATTATTAACATATTGGTCTTTGGAAAACTGAAATCATTGGAGACTAGAGAATAAAGAGAATAAAATAATGGCTGTATAGTTTTAAATACACAACTGGGCAGACTGGATGGGCCACGTGGCTCTTATATGGGCTAAAGAAATGTGAAATTCATTTTAACAGCAATGTCGGGTCGATATATTCCCTTCCATGTAGGTTAATGTAGATGAGCCTACTGTGATCTAATAAGATGCTGAAACCGTGTAATGCTCCACATAGACTTGTGTTAAATGACAGCGCAGACCCACGGAAAGCGTTTTACTTGAACTAATCACCTGTCTCCATGGTTTCACATAACACTGACAAGGTATATATTTAACATACCTCAGCGGGAAGCAGCGTGTAGGAATAGAACTGTTTCATCTTTGTGACTAGATCATCATTGGAAAAGGTCACATACTCCACAAACTTCTTATTGAGCAGAAACCAGTCGGAGCCGCCATCTACAGTAATGCCTTCCGGGATCTTCCTGTCCCCCAGACGCCACATGTGTGTGTCGCATTCCAGGAACAGCCTATCCAGACCCTGTTTTCTGATGAATCTAAAATAAAAGGGAGTAAGATGTCATAAATCCTTGCGTTAGTAAAATACTAACCGTTACTATATATCTATATATTATATACCTTATATTTATTCTTTAAATTGTCTACCCATATCTTTATTAGTGTAGAGTACTTATAAATAGACTTGTAGGGACTGATTCAATTCTTTTCGCGCCCCCTTATGCAAACTGCGCCTCATAGAGCCGCGTACAAAAGTTTGCGAGACTTGGCAACCATAACATATGGGAAAAAGCGCACAATCGGCTTTTTCGCGCCTTAGCAACAATTGAAACGGCCCCGTACAGTTTTAAAAGATAGCTGAACAGTGGCTATCAGACTGCTTCCAAAAAATAACTGCATTTCTGACCTTTACGATTTGTGAGTTTATATTATACTAAATCTATATAAATAAATATACATATTTATTATTTTAATATATGTATATATATATATATATATATATATATATATATACACATACATATGCATAAATATGTATATATATATATATATATACATAAATAAAACTCCATTAAAACTCCATCGAATATGCTCTGCCCTTGTTAACATCACTTTTGTATTATTAGGCTGGAAAAGTCATGCAATTACACGTAACACTATTATGAATTGGGTTAAATCAGGAGTAGACAACCTGCAGCTCTCCAGGTGTTGTCAAACTACAAGAACCAGCAAGAAAAGACATGGGGGTATATTTACTAAGCCGCGAGTTTGCAGTGAGATTGGAAAGTGGAGATGTTGCCCATAGCAAACAATCAGATTCGAGTTAACATTCTCCAGTGTGTAAAATGAAATCTGATTGGTTGCCATGGGCAACATCTCCACTTTTCAATCTCACTGCAAACTCGCGGCTTAGTAAATATACCCCATAGTGGATACCAGGCAAAGCATGCTGGGACTTGTAGTTTGACAACGCCTGGAGAGTCGCGGGTTGCCTACCCCTGGGTTAAATAAAGGGTTGCCATAACTGAAATGTGTTGCATGTGGGATATTCTGTGTGACGGTATATCTGACTATACTCATTCGCCCCATATAAGCAGTAATGGTATCGCCGCCCTATCTTATCCACCACCCAATGTTATACATGCCTCGGCTCCAGAGTGAAATATTGTAAATAAACAATGCAAATGACTACTATAATCATAGAACACAGCGCAGATAAACAAAACGCACATAACATTCTTATTTAGAAATAAAATCATGTGTGAGTGACAGGAAAATAACACAGCTGCAACACAACCTTCCCATAATTGTTCCTCAGGAATTGTCATTGGCACCGAGTGAAATGCAATTTTAGTTTTAAATAGGTCACAATTTCTTGTGAGGAAAATGGGAGGCGCTGAAGCAGCTTTTAATGCCAGCGGTAGAGTTCCAGACAATAATGGATAATTTTAGACTAGGCAGCTTCATAATTACAAATATAATAATATATACTTATCTAAAAGCACCTTGAAAAGTGAAATTATAAATAATGTCTGTTTGCATTTATCTTTTTCGGCTGGATTTACATTACTGCATATAACATACAGTGCAAACCCAATGCCTTCACAGTGTACCGAGGCAGCACTCACTGGCCTAAATGTACTAAGCAGGGAGATAGAAAAGTGGAGATGTTGCCCATAGCAACCAATCAGATTCAAGCGCTCCGTTTTATTTTATGTGCTGGAGAATGTGAGCTTGAATCTGATTGGTTGCTAGTAAATTTAGGCCCTTATGTTAATTAAAACAGCTTTTTTTAATCATGATAAAACTTGTATCAAAGATGATCTGTCCACTTTTTTTTTTTTACTGTTTAACTGTTTGATGTTAATATTATGTATTATTACTATTATATATTTATACAATTTCTTTCATTTATTTATTTCTTGCCATGTTTGAAAATTGTGTGTGCCACATTCCAGGAACAACCAGCGATAATGGAATTAAATACAAAGTTGCACTTAGTGATAGAGGAATAAGATGATCTGTGATATATATATACTTGAGGACCTGACTCATCGTTCTTTGTGAAGTGCCGCGCTATTTGAAATATATATATTTATCCCAGCATAAGCCTACAGTATTTTTTTGGTGCCCCCGACTAGCGTCAGCTTGAAACATATAAGCCTTGTACCCTCACATAATCCACCCGCAAAGATTGGCAGCTCAGGCCCATTTGCCTCAAATAATAATTATATTCCCTGGTTTACACTATTTTATATACCAGGTAATGATATATTATTATGTTATGTCCAAATTTCCTACAAAAATATACAGCTGTATACAATCTATAACTGGCAGATTTCAAAGAAGATGATGATATATTGCTAATGAGCTTCATGTTGGAATGAATAACGACACCATGATTTGCCCCCAATTTGAGTTCTCCACGCTGGGAGTGTTACAGGACAGGGTAATGAAGGAGATGCATGCGGCAATAATTAATTATAATGACAGAAATTGACAGGTATAAATCAGAGGATGATTTCTCAACCTACAACAATTATTCGCTCTAGTTTAATGTTAATGCCTTAAACTTTGAAGAATTACAAAGTATTCTATGTGTCAACTTAATCATTGAGCTAAATTAGGGTATCCCCCCCCCCCCTTCAAGCTGTTCTTCCAAAAATAACAATTTTGTCCATTTTTCTAAATTAAATATAAATGGTGATTGTAGTTCATTATGGGCTATCTAACTAAAATGGTGACAGTATGACAACTGGTTTAAATAAAAGTTTTTAAAAAAATGAATAGTTAAGCTAGGTACACACGGTAAGATAAATTGTTCCAATCGAAATATTTTTCAAGAGAGGGCAAAACCATGTTGAATTGCAGGGGAGGCAAAATGATTTAACTGCAATCAGTATTACAGGTGAGAGATGATGTTTCCAGCACAAGTGTAATAACAGTGTAACAGTAACACTGGTCAGTATCTGTGTGCAACATGCAACAATTAAGTATTCTCCCTGCATGCACACACTGACATTCAATTTTGCCCCCCTGCAATTCAACATGGTTTTACCCACCCTTGAAAAATCTTTCGATTGGAACAATTTATCTTATAGTGTGTGGCCAGCTTAAGACTCGGGTAGTGTTCTCAGTATATCAGGAGACCCGGGACCCATGCTGAACCAGTGAATTTAATGAATGAATGGGTGGGGCTTGATGATGGCACACAGCCTATTCATAGCAAATGTATTTGGTGTACCACCAGGGGGTGGGGATTACCAAAACCACACCCTCTACCCCGCCCCACCCTTGCTGCTTTAGTTTCTCCTACAGGAAGAAACTAAAAGTCGGCAACCGTTATTTAAATGATGAACACCTTGGCCTTTATTTACTTAACTGCTGTGGAGATGTTGCCCATAACCACCAATCAGATTGCAGCTCTCACTTTCCTATACATATTAGAGAATGCCAGCAAGAATCTGAAGTTATTTAGTGAGATTGGAAATACGAAGCTATGGAAATGAACGTTCAGCCTCACTTTTAATAGATTTACATTTATCGCAGTATTAGGGTAATGGGAACAAGGATAATTTATTTTGAATCCAGCTTAGAGGACAATATTTGAAATTGTTTAGTTAAATATATTTAAATACTTGGATTCGTGTTAATGTTTTCAGTCTTAAAAATAGCTGCAATCCAATGTCTTCGTCGGGAATGGTAGCTGCGAACTACAGCATTTCTTATTAGATCCTGTACGACTGCTATGTGAAGCTCTGCTGGTGTATTGCGCTAGAACAGCGTATGCAAGTGTCAATCTGTGCCTATAAATACAGATGTGAAAATGAAGTGTTTTTCCTTGATTTACCAGCTTAAATTATATTTTAAAAAAATCCAGCTCCTTGCAATCCGTGCGCAATCCTCCTGCACCACGACTGTCCCGAAGGGGTTAAAATCCAGCAATAATTAATGAGCAATGAGGTTGTGTCAGACTTAATGTCCCATTAGCACAGCCAGGACCATGAAAAAGAATGGTAGACGCAGGGAAGCCTGCTATGATTCTAATTGCAGTGTACGGAGCACATGGAACATCCATCCTGTTATTTATGAAATTTAGCAGGTTTTTGTATGCAACGTGATTTGATATTTTACCTTTCTTGTTGTTTCTTAAAATGTATTTGTTTACCCAGCATAAAGCTTTTATTCTCTTACAATGTTACAGCACATAATAAGGACACTGAATACTCCTATTATGTACTATCATAGTACATAGTGCAGTTATAGCTATGGTGATTGGCTGCTTGCCCCTTGGATCTGTGCATGTGTATAATAGTCACCTGTTCCCACATACAGTACATACGCCATATAGAGGGGCCCAAGGTTGTCACATTCACTATTGAACCATTGGTATTATGGAGTAGTCACCCAGGGGCAGATCCAGCCCTGCGTTTCAAGCCAGACTGACGGAGACGCTGATTTCTGCCGATCTGCGCATTACTCCAGCTTAGCCCTGCTAATTACAAGCGCAGCATGCACCATGTCCAGACACTGAAAAGTTAAATCATTTGTCTAATTAAATGTCAGTGCATTTCAAATGGGCACAATGGGGTGATACACTGCACTTCATAAGAGTATTTCATAGAAACTAGAGGTGTCATTTGATCAAGTCCAGTAATATGTATAGATCATGGTTCCCAACATTTGGTTTCTCCCTAAAGGAGTCCCACTCCCTTCATGGGAAATTCATGCTTTTACTATGGGCAGGACCTGAGATCATCAGTGCCGTCCTCTATAGGAACAAGCATATGTGCTGGTGTACAACTGTATAAGTGATTGTATGAGGTGTAGTACCAAGACGTTGTTAGGTGATAAGGTCATGGCCTGGCCATCCAATGTCTGCAATGTGTAATAGTCTGATGTTTTATAAGTTTAGTATCAGAGATCTAAGTACATATTCACTGGAATGTAAATGCATTTTGATACAGTAATTGGATTTAAATAAGAGATATGCTTGTTATTCTAGATCAGCACAATTTATAATTTATTTGCACAATTTATAATTTATTACATTTAATAATAAATGCCCCACACCCTTCTCCTAAAATCACGTAAGTATTGGCATTATAACATTTGTGCTATAAGTTCTAATGCACAACAGACGTCTAATAACGAAATAATGAAGACTAATTGGACCGATTTGAAAACACAGATAATACATTAAATATCACACGCTGAGGAGCTATTCCACTCATAATGGAACATAATTACACATAATGCCAGGTTCACCGTACATTGAAGACACTGCATAAAATGAGACAAAGAAGCCAAAGCGTTTATTATGTCCAGTCTAAACAGTTTGATACAAATTGGAAAATAGAGATTTTATTTTATAATAAAGAAAGTGGATGGTATCTTGGGTAAGTTCTGTGGATGTCTCTCTCATGCTGGGTTACTATGTTGGGGTCATTACCAAAAAGGCTAATGGGAGGAAGCCAATATATATTTGATATTTCTCTGCTTTATACAGAATTATATACATTTTCACTGGAACGCTTGGGATGCCTGGCATTGCCAGATGTTACAAATATCGGGCTGAGTGTACATTATCTGCTACGGGTTTTATTTTATTAGGCATATGCAGGTGAGAAGTAGAGCTAGGCATACAATACCTCATTATAAGCGTGGTAGAATTTTTTATCAAGGCCGTTCTTCCATGAGGTGTCAGTAACTCTCTCCATCGCCTATGCAAGGACTCATTCAGGAGAGAAGCGTGAACGGTGCGAGTGGTGTAGAGATGGGAAAGTGGCAGAGGATGTATATGCTCAGTGTCAGTATATATTCCCCCAATACATTGAGTAGGTGTCAGGGAGGAGGACAGCAGTACAAGCAGAAGGTGTCAAAACCCTTATGGTGGCCATCCATGAGAACGATATTGTTTTTAGGGAAAATTGGAACCGGCAAACGGGATATAGTTCTCATGGTGGCCATAGAAAGCGAAGACACCTGAACCATGAGTATATTTTTGTTTATTTTATTTCTATTTTTTACAGGTTTTTTATTTATTTTTTTAGGTAAACAAAAGATAATCATTGATCAATCGAAAAATCCGATTGATCAACAATATCTTTTGTTTATGTTTTTCTGCGTTTTGTTGCCGTTTTTGTTTTTTTTTGTTTTTTTACGAGGCCGTCCACGGCAAGATTTTAACCCAAGACCCACATAATCGTGGGTTTCGGCTAAAGATCGCCCCGTTGATGGCCACCTTTATGTTTGCTATTTTATGAGACCTTTCTGCTGTTCCTGTTCCATACATTTCCCATTTATTTTATCTCTTTTCTATTAATCTTTTTATCATAATTTTGTGAATATTGCAGTATAGACAGTAACAAAAATATACAGACAGCTCTGACTGGGTTCTTATTGAAGTCTTAAACTTTAAAACAGTTAGTAAAATGAATATATTAATTTATATAATTTTTATCATTTATATACTTGGGTTGTTCCCTATGTCATAATGTATTATACTGTATAATAGTTACTGCAGCTCAGACAGAATGGCGCCTCCTTAGAATCCTCAGACGTGCCTTGTTTAAGCTGCGTTGACTGTAAGACTAACAATGTTTATTACCTTTTTGCACAGCCTCTCTTAACGTTATACCGCAGCTTTATGTATAACACAGACCCTTCTGTCTCATTGCTCTGTTAGCATCATTTGGTAATATCTCCTCAGTAGAGAAGCAATTGCATGTCCCCCGGNATGGCGAATGGCGGTCTATTCATACTCCCGCTTACTCTTATGATATCATTTATCATACAGCTGCATTAACAAAACAAGCACATTTCAAACAGGTCATCATAACTTTTTATGAAAGGTACTTTTTTTTATATATATATATAAATTATGTATTTTACTATATATGACCCAAANGTATGTGCCTTAACAGATTAGTCAATTCCCGGTAGTCCAATCTCTGTATATGAAATGATACAGTTTAGTGTATCTATCCAGCTGGGTTATATCGGTAGCATCTTGTTTTACTGTTATGATGCTCATTAAAGCATAGCCATATTGTAGGCAACTGGGGACCTGTAAGATATTGCAACGCTGGCACTGATTAGAATAAACATGTAGAATACAACATTGTCAATCTTCCTCAACGAAACAACTGAAACTACCCCTGCTATGAAATATCATATAGCCTTTACTGATTTTTTTTTTTTGCTTTCTCAGCATCTATTAAGATATGAAATGTTACAACGTATAAATTAGGAAAACTAGTGGGATTTCGCTAAGGTTTTAATGACTGGGAAGCTGAAAGGAAACAGAAGAACAAGTAGCCTACCACAGCTAACCCGTGTCTGCAATTTCTGTTAATGTATCCCATGTCTCTGAGAAATAACGTTATTCCTGCTGAGAAGGAGGACCATTTCCACCTTTATGTTCTTCTTTTATCTCTACACTCTAAAATATTTAAAGTGTTACAATGCTATGTTTTTCTTCTTCTACCGTATGGATTTTAAGGTTACAGTGCTATAATGCTGGAAAAGTATACAATCAGTCCGTATTATTTCTAATGCTGAAAAATATAATCAGAAAAATATATACTGTATATACTCGAGTATAAGCCTAGTTTTTCAGCACATTTTTTTGTGCTGAAAGTGCTCTCCTCGGCTTATACTCGAGTCCTGGTTGAAGTCAATAAGTTATACCAGTTTTTTAAGGTGAAATTAGGTGCTTATATTCGGGTCGGCTTATACTCGAGTATATACGGTAGTATAAATATAAATGTGTATTACAGAGATCAATTCTAATGGGTCTACAGTACCATATACCAAAGATATAGAGTTATAATAGTGTACCTTTCTAGTCATAATATCTTCTGACAGCATGGGGTGAAGCAGAGAGCACGATTTATGCAAAGAACTGCACCCTGGACTGCAAATTAATGATTTCACTAAGGGTAACAATAGTAACAATCAGGGCTGGAGGCAGGCCNAGGAGATTTTCCGAGTCTCTTGGGATACCAGAAGAAATGCCTGTAATCCGGGAGTCGACTGAATGTTCCGGGAGAGTAGGCAACCCTGACATACATGTCTACAGGAGTCGCATATCACCTATATTCCATGTCTACATTATCATCAGAAATTATAATTCTCAAAGTTACTTAAGACAATCATTTCTTTAATTTATATAAATATAAATATTATATATATATATATATATAAAAAAAAATATATATATATATATATCACACAAAATAGGAATATAACATAACTGAAAGGTACCTGGCATTGTCTCTACCATGTGACTTCAGAAAGTTCATATCTCGATATCTTGATAGAAATGCCACCAGCTGGTCATTTGTCCTGTGGAAAGAAAAAGTAGAAGGGAGACAAAAGGTCATATGGTTTCTGGTGAGGGAAGACCGATGTTTATTACATGTTTATATATTGGTTTTACAAGGTTGTAATAAACTACAACAAGACAGGCAGAATCATGGTCTGGTAAATACAATGAAGATTTATGGAACGCTTCAGTGCCAATTAGGCTTCTATTATGAATGCCCTGATCGAGGTGTCCTTGAAATGTGCTCATAACATTTACAAGAGCCTTGGTGTTTTTCTTGNACTGTTAGATGCTGGGAATAAGTTGCCTTTATGACTGGCACAGAACATTAAAATAAGTGTGGGGGTGTATATAGGAGTATGCCATAATGTCACACAAACACAACAGTCAAGACTACGTATCAGAATGTGTCTATATTACTATTATTTCAATTGTAATGATAATGAACTATGCTACATTTTGCATAAAGTCAACATTGGTATGAACCAGTCAATCNGGAGGCATGCNTCATATGGATATGGTCAAATACANGGTAAAACACAATAAACTATGTCTNCATAGTNACAGCATGGTGGCATATGTAGTATCACAAAGGCTGGAGTATCACAGGTTGATCCGATCTGATCTATTGCATGAGCATTCATCTCAACTTTTCAAACTAGGGTAAAAGACTTGTACTTAAAGTGATACATCCCCATCCTCAATGTCCATTTTCACCTATTTGCAGCTAAGCCTGNCCCTATTCATCAGCATGTGAAATACGTAGAGCCAAACCCAAAGACAGGCTAGATGACCNCATGGGTCTTATCTGCTACTACCGTCTATGTTTCTATGTTAAGATGGTTGGAGACATAAGCTCTCATTGCCTGTAACCAAAACCCAGCAATGAGAGATTAAGCACCCCACCCCTACCTCTATGAATGGCTATATCCATGCAATAGCCAATGTCATAACTACAGCTCATGACAAACTACCACTGTTCTACCAAATGAGTACAATAATAAAATGAATCGTTTGCAAATCGCTGTATTGAGGATGTCGGTTTCTGCATATATCAGTAGTATTTTTATATCTATAAATGACCTGAAAGAGTAAAAAGGAAAGAAAACTAGCCTAGAAATCAGTGTTTTTATGTAAATACATAACAGTCCTTGGCCTACATTCACTAAGCTGGGAGATTGNNGGGNANTNNAAAAAAAATTGGGATGTTGCCCATAGCAACCGATCAGATTCGAGCTCTCAGTTTCATTTTACATACTGGAGAATGTGAGCTCAAATCTGATTATTTGCTATGGGCAACATTCCCACTTTTCAGTTCCCCTGAAATCGCCAGGAAACTGACAGATGAAGCTGTGCCGTCCACCTTCCACAATATGCAAATTGAAGATTTTAGACAAGCGAGTCGTTCTTTCCTTGGTTACTCATGTGAACGTAAATACCTTCCAGGGTCAGGCCTAGCATCGTCATTTGGCAACTATATGAGAAATATCTTTTCAGTGTATAGAAAGCTGTGCAGATTTCCACATTTTACACTCGAGTAGTCNGCTATCTCTGAGAGATGAATGGACATTTAGTGAATTTACTTAGCAATCCTTCCACATGAAATAGTTTCAATAGCGAACTTCTTAGTATGCGTTCCGAGGCATGCAAAGATGCAATTTGGTGAGCTGAAAATTTGGGAATGACTCGGAAAGCATTTCCTTTATGTCCTCCTCTGGAAATATACTGGAAACTTACTTAAAGGGGAATTACTGCCAGAAAAATGTGTACACGACAGATAGATCACAGCGTATAATTCACAACCAATATACACACGTTATATTGTTCAATGATAATTTTTTCCAGAGTAAAAAGGTTGAAAACATGAAATAATAATTTTGACTGCTGTACTGAGACATAGCAGAGCTGCTCGCAATGTATATAGACAGGGCTCAGCATTCTAGCATGGAGCTCACAGCACTGCCTTACAGTGCAGGAGACAGGCCACCCGTCAGAAATAGTGGGGCCCAGGACTGCCAAAATTGGTAAGACCCACCCCCACAGAGACATTGTGACATCATAACGTCCTATGTGCCCATGAGCTCAATTCGACACCATTACTGGCATCCAAGTGAGTTCTGGAATGTAGCAACAACAGAGGGAATACAGACAAAAAGCATC
>JABWIB010000024.1:242574-257578 GCA_016617825.1 Platyplectrum ornatum | reverse complement strand
ACTAAGCCTATGACAGATGTGCAGACGCCTTACACTGCTACTGAGTTACTTATATGGTCACCCAGCTAGGCAAAATAGGTACCTGCCAAATATATATATATATTAGCATGGAAATAGTCAATGTAAAAGGCCATTGCTTCTCGCTCCCTTTTTATTATACAAAAACATGAATGAAATAACTTTAAACTGTTTTTCACATGTTATAGAGAATTTATTAAGGTTTTGTCTATATATTAACTGTGTAGAAAGTAATGTAATAAATACCAGTCATTTTACTAGCTTATCGAATAATATATATTATATAAGAAAATACTGATACAATGATTATAGGTTGTGTAATTACTATATAAATGAAGTAAAAATGGCCGCTTCTTACTTAGCAGTACCCCCCTTGACTTTTTATTATAGACAAAAACTGTATGAATGTATTAAAATGAAAGCACATTTTTTTGAAGCTTTGTCTCTATTAGTCTATTACTTGTGTAATAATTATGATATTAATGTTAGGATTGGGTAGGATTTGATATTTGCAATATCACATATGCCCCTTCTAATTCCAATATGGTATTATCCACTGTCAGGATAAGATAGGGTTAATATTTAACTTATGCCCCGTTCAGATCACCACCAAACACCCGGGATTTCAGGAAATTCCTGGGTTTTTCCTTGGTGGTAATGTGAACACCACCATTTTTCACACCCGGGACACCTTATTGGGTCTTCTTATTTGTAGTCAATCCATGACTTACGGATGACATAATTGTAGAGCTCTTGGCATTAGTCTAGTTTTATGGGTTCATGTGTAAATCTGTCCTTGAAAACACTAGCCTGTTAAATGAACTTGCCACTAGTTTGCCACTGGTAGTTGTCTAATCTCGAACTGGTCTATCTGATCATTTCTCTTGCTGGCCAGTCATCCATTTCATCACATCCTTTTATAATACAGATTCCTGTCATTCAGTATGAAGTGCTTTTTGTTACATGCAATAATCATGGCATTAAGGGTGCTTATGTAAAAAAATATCATTGCTGAAAATCTTGCAATGATATACATATGAATATGTGAAATGCCAACACACTACACACAACACTGATACTTGGTCTAAAGTGTTAACTATTTAATAATGTGATCAATGGTCACCCTAGTGTATAGCCAACTGGATAAGTGGGGGAGTATGTTACCAAGGGGAAAATTGTAACTGTGGAATATAAGTGAAGGGGATGACAGTATAGCTGTGGGAAACATGATAACTCCGCAGGAAAAGCATATGGTTACTGGGGGAATATGATATGTGAGCAGGGGCTATAATTAATGGGGGGGGGGGGGTAATATAAATAGAACTGGGTATATAGGGGGAAAATGATTATTGGGTGGATGGAATATAATTACAAGGAGCTACATTTACTAAACTGAGGGAAATGAAAAGTAGCAACCAATCAGATTCTAGGTGACATTCTCAATGTATGTAATAGGAACGTGAAAGCTACAATCTAATTGGTTGCTAGGGACAACATCTCTTTTCCTTTTACAAGGAGTCAGTTTACTCCTAGGGGTAGAATCTGGGTTGGTAGTGCATATTGGGGCAATAAGTCTAGTTAGTGTGAGATTCATACCTATGCTATTATGTTTTGACATTTTGTAATATATTTTTTGATATGTCTCTTCTTCCAATTATGACTGGACCCCTCACATTTCTCAATCCTGTGCGAAGTGACNTTTGAAGTCTCGCTGTGTTTGCAGTGTGTTTTGGGACATATTTTCTAAGCTGTGTGTTTTGGATGCAGGTTTTTAGTGTTGGCAACTTTCATTATGTTTTTTGGGCGCGTTTTTACATTCTGGCCGGGGACATTTTGAAATACGTTGCGTTGTTTTCGGTGTGTTTTTGTAGAAAATCTCACTGCAGCGAGGCATTCTTATTGTTGAAATTTGATTGACGGGTTGTAAAAACACACTACAGGGTTTATGTGTAGTGTTTGCAGGACTTTTAGAGAGACAGGCAGAGTGGTTTGTGGAGAGAGAAGAGGATTTTGTATTCAGTGCTATTTGACTGTTGACTGGTAAGTGAGAAGTTGTGTATCATTTTAGTCTTGTGCATTTGTGTCTGTGTGTATTAAGCTTGACTAGATCTCATCTGGCACACTGTTACAAAAAATTGTCTTCTGCCAATCCCTGTGCTAGACAATATCTAAAACACTACTATACATAATAAGGTTATTATACTCACATACTGTACAAGGAAATGCTAATTTGTTATGTGAAAAAATTATATCAAATTGCCAGAGAGATTTCATAAATTACAAATGCATACCTTTACTTAAATCAAATAATGTGAAAACTAATAACAATAATCACATTATATTACTGATACATGTCCACAGGAATAAATTATAGATGCACTCATCTGCAAATAGTTAATGGGAGGTCTGCTATTCATGGCTGGATTTCTCCATGGGTCTATGTTTAATACTACCTAATTATACCAGACCCATCTGTTTCAACCTGCGTAACTAAATGATGCTGGTGCTTCATTATTCCCGTCCTGTATCTCTCCCCTTATACAGCTTTTATCCCAAATATATTGTACCAAAATTGAAACATTGCATTGCATGCTATTTGTTATATGAATATGAGCAGAAATCACATGTATATATAATAGATGCTCTGAAGTTCATTATAACCAGAGCACGTCATTAGAAGTAAATTCTTTGATGTGTGTAACGTTGGCCTGTTCAAGTTTGGCCTGGAATTGGCCTGTTTGTCTTTGGCCTAGAATTGGCCTGTTCCAGTTTGTATAGGTTCATGTTCCAGAGGCAGCAACCCAATCAGACTTGGTTGGATATTGTAGAGGCTTTCCCTGTGTTTCTTGTATGGTGCATATTTTCACACTCCCAGGTGCTACCATATCTGTAACCAAAGATGTTGCAGAAAAGGCCCTCACAGTGTTCTACAGGTATTGACGACTTTTCTATGCCTGCTTTATTTCTTTATAAACCTACTATTGGATGCCAAGGGCAAATCAGATATAAGCAATTCAATTTAATTAAAAATTACATATATTTTGTGAACCTAAAAGATTGGGCTTCATCACCAAAACCTGTGTTTGCATGTTCCAGTTGGGTGTTTTCAGGGCCGGCGCTAGGCCTCTGGACAATCTAGCAAAGACCTGCCTTCCCCCCCTCATCCCTGGTTCACATAGGAGGGCGCTGCAGTTCTATAGAGGAGCAACAGGCACCGTGCCAGGCTGACTATTTATTAATGGTGGCACCAGCCCTGGTTGTGTAGTAATTCTTCTTTGCACAAATAATGTTATTTTCTGGAAGAATTGCGATGGTAACGGAGCTAATGTAGATTTAAAAAGGTGTCACTAGTGTATCTCATCAGCCATTAGTTAATATTCCCAAAAAATGTTTCGATGTAGGAAAACAGATTCCAGTGAAAATGTTATATAGCCATGTATTGTAAACGTGTTTGCAACAGCGTATTACCCATCATAGAAATGGGCTTTGTCCATGTCTTTATAAAATATAAGCTTTTATTGGGTGGTATGCATGTAATAAGTGATAAATGGTAACGTCCTCACAATATGAATATTTTTGTTTTCCCTTCATATCATGATTTGATTGGTTTGGAAAGTGAACTGAATTAGGTAGTAGATTGCATTAGGAATAATAAGATTTTAAGAATTTTCTAATTGCTTTATTTGAATTTTGATAATCACTTCATACTGCCGGGTAGGGAAACTGCAGCACCGTAGAAAAAGACAATTATGGCTTCAACAATGTTTTGCATTGTATCTGGTATATGACACATCATATATAGTTTCATGCTTTAATAAACACAGATCACAAAGAAGTAGGCCAAATGCCATTGCAGTTTCAATAAAAAATATGAAATATTTTTTACAAGGTAAAGTTTTGTACTATATAAAAAGTTTAGTGCTGCGTGGGAAAAAAACATTGTTTAATTTACAAAATCAATGTAGATCAGACACACAGATACAGGAAAAGTTGAGAGAACAACGCGTTGTCCGTCTTTTTTTTCTGTGAATGAAAAGTTCTCCTCGCCAAAGTAAAGATCATCTAGATTTCCTTCTCTATCAAACCCACCAAAACACAAACACGGATGTATTTCAAGGGCTCAGTTCACAAAACATGCATGCAGCTTTTTGTAACAAGATTCTATGTACAAGTCCGTGGATTCCACTTAAGCATGGAAATATCTGCAAACATTTCTATCGACAGCCCGGTTATTCAAAGGGAATCAAACGTTTTGCATAGGGATACATGAATACAACAACAGTGTTAAGCTCGTAGCTACAAAGTACAAATACAAAAGTGGTATTGTAAACTGATCAGTGGCTAAAATATTTCAGGGAAGCAGGGTTCTGTTATTTAGAATTATTATTAGTCTTATGATGCTAGGTGTATATTTCCCCAAGCGTTGCAGATTGCCTGTCTCTCTTCTAAGACATATATAAAAAGGTAATTAGCATATCTGTAAAAGTTTACAACAACTTTTTTTTATTAGAAGAAAATGAGAATTACCATATACCCTTTTTTAATGCTGTAAAACTATAATCTTAATGACTCAGCAAGTCACCATTATCAGAATGCTTCCAGACACAGGTTTTAGAATAGTGATTCTGCTGACTGTTATAATATAAAGTGCATCAAGTCTCTGGCAATGTAAATGTCAGACACCCATTTCCAACCATGCAGGTTATTTGTGCTGTATTCCCTAGTACTTGACGTGCATTGAGGCATCTTCAGATTATAACATCTGATAGACAATATTAGGGCAGGGTGATATGGATAGTTATTTAAATCATGTCTCTATCGTGGCTTTGTGTACCAAATTCCCAATATAGACACAAAACGGTGTCTACTTTTAGCTAAGTTCAAACTATGTTGAGGGCACAAATCATTAGGTCCTCTGTCTCTGTATTCTGACAGTATCCTATAGGTCATAAGACCAACATAACGCTTCATTACACATAAAAGTAACTGCTAGGGCACTTACATGAATACACTAAAAGCTTTTAGCAATGAGATTGAAAAGTGGAGATGTTGCCTATAGCAACCAATCAGATTCAATCTCCAGTATGTAAAATATAACTGAGAGCTTGAATATTTGAAAGCTTTTTAAGCTCCCTGCAATCTCCCTGCTTAGTAAATGTAGACGGCTGCCTTTGTTTTGATGTAAGATCCATTGTATGACCTACACAGTCTATTAAATAGATCTAGCCTGCAGCAATCCACATTTATTATACCGCGTTCATATTACCAGCCCGCAAATCGCCCGTGTTTTCAAACCCCAGTCTGTTCACACTGCACAGTGTTGATCCGGGGTCTCCTGGGTCAACACTGTAGTATTGCATAGTTGGACTCGACTTTTTGAGGAAACCCTTTCTTTTTAGCTGGGTCTAAGATCCAGCTAGATAGAGCCGGGGTTTCCGTTCACATTAAATGCAAAGAGCTGAGGAAATTATGAAAGCCCCGACTCTTTGCATGTAATGTGAATGGGGTATTATTCTCACGTAATGTAGTTTTGTGGTACATGTGGTTTGTGTAATTACTCTGTCTTAATGATAACATTTAGGCCGAATCTTTTCTTCCAGCGACTAGTCTATGTGATGATTAGAAAAAAAGTTATTCTATCTTAAATATTATGAAATAAAGTTTCCTGTGCCGTCTTGTAATACGTACACTTACACTGTGATTACTCTGTCACTTCAGCCACGAGTGCTTAGATAGGAATTAATGCTCAATCAAAGTGTTAATGGTCTATGACCTGTTATTTTGCTGTAAAATGCTATGCTGATTATCATACCTGCAATTATTAATCATTTTGGCTTACAGAAGCAATCATTTTACTCATCCCGACATCAGACGAAATGAAACATTTATCTCAATTGTCAGAATTGTGTTATTTATAGTACAACCAACATAGTGTTTTGACATGTAAAGATAAACAGAAGACTTTGATTTAGTATACGAGAGCCTTAAATTAATAACGTTACTCTCTCTGGTGACTTTGGTGAAAAATTATTATAATGTGGATGCTATTCAACTACAGATCTGGCTTATCCTCTTGTGTTCATACATGCTCATACACAGGCTGCATGTGTATTAGAGATGTGGAATGAGAGTCATCTTAATATTTTATATTTTAATATTCTAGTAAGACCAGAACATGAATCTACATCTCCATGTTCTGAATTGCAAATGTCACAGGTTGCCAATACTTCAAAATCCACCCTAACATTTACAATGAAGTATAACATGGTGCACTGTGTTATCAGATCAGTACAATAATCTTACATGTGTTTTTGCATGTGGGTGTAGATATGTATAGAGCAGATGTAAGCATCTACATAGGGCCAGAATATTTGTTAGAAGAATATATGGAAATGTAGGTGGCAATACTAGGGCGTTAAATAGGGTTGAGTGCTGTTCCAGTTTTTCGCATATTTGGCAACTTTTAACCGTTTTAGCTGCTTAAAACAATGTACAGTAGAGTATATGTTACTTAGTTTACAGGACACAAAGAGAAAGCTCTAATACATTTGGAAATAAAGCTGTAGATATTTATGTTGTCTCATGTAATATGTGTAATCAGATTTAGCAGGGCACTGATATATATACACATAATAAATAAAGGAGCCTTTACTAAGGAAAAACAGGGACCTCCATGTTATCCTATAGATGCCGTAGTCCTCAAATAATAGGATTTCACCTAGATGCTGTGATCTGTAAACAGAGTGAAATGCAGGTATGACCATGTCTCAGAACTATAACTGCCCAGTTGGTAAAGCACTGACTGTTGTGTACATGACATAAATATAAATAGAAGATAGGTTACAAAATGATAACATACAAACTTTGATGGCAGCATATTTTACACCGTTCATAGCCTTATCCCATGTTTAATCAATAACATTTACAAAAATACATGCAATAATAAAGTGAAGTTATTCTGAACCATATACAAAGAAAAGTGCACACGTAGGTACAAACTACTTCCTAATGATAATAAATAAAAAAGACTGGATGTCTAGTACGGTTTTGTAGAACGACCCCACTTAGAGCTATACCTCATTGTCCTTGCACTGTCATTCTTATACACTGTACAGATGGATTGGAATTATAATTTTGGTAATTTCTCATAAAAAAAATTCTTTTTTCCTAAGACTGAATGATTGTTATATTATAACCACTGCTTCACATGTAATATTTTAGTCTTTCACTTATGAAGGCAATCGGACATAAACAATATACAAATGGCAATACAGGCTTAAAAGTTGTATAAAAGACAATTTAACACTTTGAAGAAGGAAAAAATCTCCCCGGTGAAAGGAACTTGTACCCATTTCCAGAAGACAGTTTTAAACTGCGTATAGAACCAGACAGGTTAATAGGTGACGCAGATTGCGTTATGTTTGCTACATTTATATTTTCAAGGTGTTTGTGACCATTTGAAGGGTTTTGCTGTGTGGCTTCAACATGCTTATTCTGAACAGATAATTCTTTTAGTTCAAGATTATCCACAGCCTCCTCTTTCTTGCTATGTCGTGGAGACAGATTCAGTAAACTAAGGACGTCTTTCTTTGAAGTCATTGTTCCTGGAGCTCCACGTAATATTTTAATTGGACCTGATGTATGCTGAGGACCACTGGTCCAGAACATCTTCAGATTGTGAATAGCTTTCACTTTCTCATCAATTGCAGCAAGTTTTAACTTATCTATATCTGGGGCATCAGCAGGACTGGACCGAGCAGATCCAGCAGACGAATATGAAAGTGCTGGAGATGAGGTACTTCCTGCTGGAGACTGATGACCTGAGCTTGGAGATATGTCTCGAGGAGATCTTGAAATGTGAGAACTGTAAGGAGAGCTAGGATATTTTAGTTTGAAGTGAGGCGAATCTGAACTTGGAGAAGGTTGGTTACTATGAGGACTTGTAGCTTCCTTTAGGGAAGTTTCAGAGTTTGCGGGGCTATTATATCCCGAGCTCACCTTCTGAAGAGAGGAGCTTCTAGTTGGAGGCTTTGGTTTCACAGTAATGGGTGAAGGCATCCCTTTCTGAACTGGTCTGCTAAAAGCACTTGTTTCTGATGACCTGAACATAGAGCTACCATTTGGAGTTGAAGCACCATCAGGGGAATGACTTGCATTGTTGAAACTGCCACTTCTTTGAAGACGTTCAACAGCAATAAGATGACTTTGAGTCTCCTCTAAAATTTTTTGAGCAAGCTCTTCAGGATTAAGCTTGGGGTTACTCTCTTCTTGCGATTTCACTGTACTATCTGTCTCAGTACTAGACTGGTCTGATTCTCCAGTATCAGAACTTACAAGTTTTCCTACTTTTTGGAAAGGAGAATTCGGACTTGGAATAAGGGCGAGTTTAACAGGTGAATTTGGTGTGCTAATGCTGCCTTTAGAGTTTACAGAGACTTGAATTGTTTCCTGGACATTGTCTTGTCTGTGACTAGGATCCAGATTCTCTGTGTATGAAAGTGGTTCATTGCTTATGATGGAAAACCCATCATACTCTTCCTGTTCCTCTTTTCCCATTGACATCTGAGTTTGTGGGGAAGACTGGCCCCTGGCTGAGCTTCGAAGAGAATAAACATTTTTTGTTCTGTCGTGCTCATGGCGCAGCTTATGTTCTCCTTCGGCTAAACAATCCGCTTTAGAAACAAAGCTCATTGATGATGCAATTGAACTTAGACTGTACACAGAGATAGCATCTGAAGACATGCCATCTGGGCATGTTGGGGAGAAAGTATGTCCATGATACCCATGTGGCATTGGGTTGGAAACAGATTGTGCGGATGCCAGTGATTCAAGTGAAGAAGAACTGTCAAGACTAAGGCGTTTTGGAAGCTCAGTAGAATCTTAAGAAAAAAGAAAGAAAACATTTGGTTAGCACTTATAGACCTGAATGATAGTTAGTAATACAACTAGCTTTTATTCACCTAAACAATTATTAGTCACAGTTTTGAGACTGAGTTTTAAACAAATGATATGTCATTTGCATTAAAAGCATTCCAACTAACTTCCTCCACTATTCTTCTAGGATTCCAACTTGTTTTATTTTAAGGTCCTTGACATATACAGCACCTATATATAAATTTACTAAACTGTGGCATTGTAAAAGTGGAGATGTTGCCCATTGCAAACAGTAAGATTCAAGCTCTCAGATTCATTTTACATGCTGGGGAGTTTAAACTCAAAAATGATTGGTTAATATGGGCAACATAACATACAATTTGATTAGACAAATGAATGCCTTCTTTACTTATTAAGGGAAATGTATGATTCAGTATCTGCCTGAAGTCCATTTGTTTTTACTTATTCTACTATCACTGCCAGGCTCAAAGTGGTTATTTTTAAGTGGTAGTATGGAGGAGGATGGAATGGAGGAGAACATTTATAACAAAATTGTGGCTCTGGGCTTATACAAGGGGCAGGTGTGTATACCAGCCCAGCACTGTATCTGACCAAACACTACAGTTTAAACAATCAATGTATTCATTTGGTGGGGTGTTATATGTAAGTACTGTATATGTAAATATGTTTTTCATATCTATATCAGTGTCAGTGAATTCTACATTAATAGTAGAGTATTTCCTTATTGGAGGGGACACTGACTGGTGTCAGTTTTAATCTGAACACTTGGTGGGTGAACTCAGGGATACCATACAGTCTTACCCGTAAGCTCCACAGCTTTTTTTTTACTTATTTTGACTGGATGGTGTGCAATTTTTGTCTAAAATTGACATTGGAGTTGCTGCAAGTTTGCTTATACAAATTCTAGCATGGTGGCATTGGGATATGGGGTATATGCGTAATACTATGTGCAACAGATGAAATCTGCTTCCCCTGCAGTTCAACATGGTTTTATCCCATTTCCAGATGTATTCATATTTTAAAACTCTCCATTGCAGCGAGATAGTATAAAGCTGTTGCAAGCTTAAGTATTCCCTAGTGCTATGCATACTGGTCCCAATTCAGAAGTGACAGTATGTCAGCTGACATATAGTTACATTTATTTATGGCTGCGCATGCTCAGGAATGCTGAGCAATTCAGAGCGCAACCCAAGTGTGCTAGCCACTCGCAAGACTATTTTTAGCCCAAATCCACAATAATTGTGGCCAGCTTAAATAATAAGTGAAAATCACACAAACTGGATTGTAAGTAAAAGCGACACATACCAAAAAGAGCCAGAAGTGATTGTAAAGCAAACTGCATTGTCCTCTTGTTGGCTTGTTTGCCAGTTTTCAGTATGACTTCCTCTTGGCCTACTTCACACAGGTCAAAACCTAATGGAACAGAACAGGTTTGGAGTTATTAACATTGTCAAGTCATTTAGTTAATGTAATCTAATACACAGCGCTAAGTTTATGGCCATTTGTCTTTCATTTGACATGCCCTTTACTACACGAACAGCTGTGCATAAACACTCCTTGACACCACAGATCACTACATATACAATAAAAATACTTCAGTGATGCCATTCATTATTATTATTAACGTTTATTTATAAGGCGCCACATAGTTTCCGCAGCGCCGTACAAAAGTACATACATAACGTGGGGTACAATAACATACATAACATGGGGTACAGTAACAGACATGAGAACATATAAAACATGAGCACAGAGTAATAACTAAAATTGTTGGGATGTATATAATGTATTACAATGGATGTATGCAGGAGTGATGAGATAACAGTAGGGTGGAGGTCCCTGCTCGTGAGAGCTTACATGCTAAGGGAGGGGGAGGACAGTACAGAAGACACTGGGGTGGGGAGGAGAGGGTATTCATAACCATAAACCAATGCACAATGTGGACACAATTACATTTGCCTGTTTATTGGGCAAAATAAGATGTGATATACCTAAAGCTGCTAAAAACTCATGGCATCCAGGCAACCTCCATAGCTGGACACTGATAGAGACTTGTATTGGTGCTGACGAGAAATCATGTTCCTTGTCTGTCTGTAGCTGAACAAGGACCTGATGAAGCTGGAGAGAAATAACAATAGTTATTATACACTCAACATGCTGACACACAACCACTGCAGAAACCCACAATGCTCCAGGGTTACCTAAAAGCCCCTGAAAATGCCAATGACCTGTCAATCTTGTGTTATCTTTCTATACGGCACAACTAAAGCAGACATTTCATGTAACCAGTCATAGGTCGCAATCCGTATTGCTATATAAAGGGTATAACGCAATTGTTCATGTGATTTAGCATCTCCACTGCAAGCAAGGATGCATGCTAACTATAACATAATCCAGATCCACATCACTGTCAAGGTGCACAGTTAAAGAGACATTTTGTCATTAGACCATAAAAAGTGCAATAAATGTTAATGTCTTTTTGTCATTCCATCTTGTTCCTCACACAATAAAATCACACAATGAGCTAGAAACTGACAGTATGAAAGAACGTTACAATAACATCACTGAATACATTGTGATTGGACACTATAGGGATGTCTTTTATTTAATCTTGTTACATTGTTTTGTGCTATTTTGTCATTTCTGTGTTGTTGTAACCACCGTAGACAAGGATTGTATGGGTACTATTGGCTCACATTGTAAAATGAGTCACTCTCATTTTGTGTACTTACCATTCCAACCATATTTTTAACAGCCTTCAGAAGCCATCAGATTACAAGCAGAAAAATAAAGTTTAGCGCAGGAAAAAGAAAAGAGAAAGAGAGGCTTAAAACTCAAGCATAAGTTATAGTGCAACATAATCATTCATTTGTGAGCATGCTGCGCACGGTGTTGTTAGCATCATTAAAAGGCATGTGGAAAATAAAAGACATGTATGTGTATAAGCAGGGAGCATCCACATTTCTGTCCTACCAGCAGTACCGAGAATATCAGTGCAGGCATTTAATAGTAGTCGTCACTCAATTTTAGAGATAGCAAAAGTCCAAAATGTATTCCTATTCTTTTATAGACTGATCCAAAGCAATGCAAATCAAAGCACCAGCAGTCAGCTGCCTCTTTATACTCACTAACTATACAAACTAAATCCTTAAATGGAAGTCGGATTCCTTTCTTGGATCAGCTATGGCAGCTCCCAGTAAACCCCGGCAACTAAGCAACAGTTAGCTTTGATCCATGTCACCCAATTACGTCTATACAAACCAAATGGGTATGTGTTTCTGTAGCTTTTTGGCCTTTTGCAGTGTTAGTGAACAGCTCACGGTGTGACATGTCAACGAGAAATGTAGCCTAGCTCTAAGGAATCTTTTGGCAGCATGCTATACACATGGATTTTCATTTGCTTGTAGTTTGACTAATGCCGTTTTTCACCATACGTGTCTAGAATAGTGGCCCTACACACATGTTGCACCAGTCCCTGTGCAGATGTTGACAATAAAATAGCTAGCATGCAAACAGGACAAACAATTCAAGATGGAAATGTGCTCTCAGCAGACTGTTTAAACATTCATAACATTCTGGAAAAAGATCTGCTTTCACTTTGGGACCATGCATGCAAGCACATAGCACAGGGCAACTTAAATATGATTTATGGCTATGGACTATTTTAAGAAAATGCATACGTATGGATAATTGGCCACTGTACTCGCAGCCATGCCAACATTCCCATGCACTAATGGTCTTGGCTTCTAAGGTGTTAGTATAAGTTATAGTGGATTGATAAGTCACATATAGTCTAAGTGTGAGACAATGCCCCAGGACTCACCATATTGCAATACAGTGTTTGGAAATGTAGATTTATTTCTTGATACTAAACATTTTTCTTTTGCTATTTTAATAACCAATTGTTTCAAACCTTTATTAAAAAACGGAGCTGCCTGAACCCCTCTTACCCGATTGATCAGCTGTTCTCCGGTTTCTGAGGCTGTGATGAGTTTACAGAGAGCCTGAAGTGCAGAGTGAGGCAAGCCTATAATAAATAAGAAATTATTCTTCTCTCTCACTAATCAACAGCTATAAACAGTGTAAAATACACACGTCATGGTTGTATTATATCATACCTATTGCTCATGTTCAAGTGCTCTTTTATATTACCACACGCAAAGCGCAGGCAACCTGTGGCACCCCATGTAAAAGTCCCATCCGCTTTTTCCAAGTTGCTCGTATTATCTATAATTTCTACATGTGATTGGCTAAAATCACAGTTCTGGAATCTACCAAAACTATTAGCAGGGCATGCAATGGAAGCAGGGCCGCCGCCAGGATCACCCGGGCCTGGGACGCAAAAAGTCCCGGGCTGCTGGGACCCCCACATGACGGCCGCCCCCCCAACCCCCACCCAGTGGTACGGCGCTCTGCACTGGCGTGCAGATTTGTAGGATAAGTGTGATATATAAAAAGTTACCTAGGAGTGATTGTATGGTTGTACTGCACTGCTGTAGGCGATCACCAGGGTCAGAAGTTGGGAAAAACACTGCAGCAGGAAGACCACTGGCTGGTGGATCCAGGCGAAAACCAACAGCTGTTAACAGGGACTGCCAGCCTTGTATCCCCCCAACTTTATTCTCCACGCTCTGTTGGGAGGTGTACATTGAATTGCGTTGTCCATTCTGAATCCTCTGTAAAGACTTTTCAACCTGTAGACAATGAACATCACAGTTTATTTGTAGAAAGTAATCAATACATTCAGGGAAATAACAGACATGCAAGAAAAGTTATTTATACTGAAATGGTAACATCATTGAGAGCCATGGTTATATTTTTAAATCAAATATGTTTTAATAGCGTATAAATATATAAAAGTAGCATTTTACAGAATCATTCTTACAAGATGCAATAAAACCCTTAGAGCATCCCTGGCTCGCTCTGGGTTCTGGAGGATCTCTGATAAGGCTTGACCAATCAGCGATGACGGACTGTTGAGCTTGACATCATTTCCAATCAGCATGAATCCTGTGAAGCAAGGTAAAGGAGGACAGATAACAACAACGTTAGCAATACATTTAGTTTCCCTTTTAATTCAGGAATTGAAGTTCCAGTCAATCACATCCATGAATTAAATATAAAACAAGTAACTATAAAAGGTTACCTCTTGTTATAAATCATGTGTAAGTCAAGCATAAAATAACATTTACATTTTGTACCTGTTCGGGGAAAATATATGTATATGGCGTTTAGAAGTGGACGTGGTCTACCTACCTACCAAACAGGAAAAGCAAAGTATAAAAACTGTAAAATGATGAGACCCATGGCCCAGGCCTCATATTGTGGTGACCTTTCAAATGATCATTTTTGGTTTTACTGACTAAATGAAAGAAGTATGGGATCAATGAGAATTCTGCTCTGTTTCTGAAAATGATAAAAGAATTCTCATTGGATCATCAATGACAGTGACTGAAACAATGGCCACAATTTGTAATTATGGACTGAATCCAGACCTATGCGTGAGAGACCTACCTTACTCGTACAAGCTACCTTATGTATGAGTGCTGATCTGGTCTCCTTATGAAGCAGATCTGTGCATAAATGTTTGTTACTGCCAAACCCCCCCTTCTTTCTTTCTACAGTGCTAATGAAGAAACCCATCCCCTCACGCGTTGTCTAAGAGTGCGATACCAAAGTTTTGTATGCACAAACAATGTACTAGTAAAATCTACCGGCTTTATGTACAGACGTTATTAGTGATGTCATTAATACAAGAAAGTCTGGATCCGGGGGGGAATTCACTAACTGACGATTTCTGCAGAGATATCATATCGTCAGCATTCATCAGTGATGTGAAATCGTCAGTGAATGGTGATGTATAGTATTCAGTAAGTGACGATATCCATTGACGAAAAAACTGGTATTCGGCAGGCGATATTGCACTAAACTGACGTATACACTGACGATTTTCATTAAAATCGTCATGTCGAATTCACATAAAGAAATCACCATGGCGAATTAGAAGCCTTGTTACTGGTAATTATTGTTAATCAACAGCAAATTATGGCACATAATATTTATGTGTCAATCACTATAAACTTGTGCCTGG
>JABWIB010000024.1:221556-238263 GCA_016617825.1 Platyplectrum ornatum | reverse complement strand
ATATATATATATAAATATATTAAAAATGTAGAAAAAATGTTTATGTGTATTGTGTATGTATTGGCATGTGAATATTGTGAATATTTATATATGCAAGAGGTAGGAGTTTGGGTCTATTATAATATGTAAAACAATTAATTAGTCAATCAGAATGTGGGTAAAGAAAATAATTAATGGGGATAGAGAATGGGATTGGTCAGTAGTACTTCACGTGAATGCATAATGGGTAACTGGCACACACCAGACACAGGTTGTTATAGGGAATTAAGAGCAGGATAAAAAGAATCCGGGTCATAATCACAATCTGTCATGGACATTCCACTCTTAACAAGTGACAACAAGAGAACTGGAAATATGCTGTAAATGTAATGTCAGGTAGCGAGGCACAGTTACAATTGATATGGTTAACAGCTGCATGTAATAACAGCGATGTACAATGCAGATAAAGTCATTATCATACCTGCCCAGTTTGACGGATGCGAGTATTGCTTACTGCTCTGTACTATTTTCATTGCTTCGGAGAGAGATGCACTGGCTTTCATTCCATTTAGGAGCGATGAGTAAAAGGCATGGACAAACATTTTGGAAGCCGCCACAGGAACTGGCCACAGAGACACCAGCACACACTGAGCCCCAGCAGCCAAGAAGGCTCGTGTCAAGCCGATAACTCCATCTGCTGTTACTTTGTTGCTGGATTCCTGGTAAGATCCAAGAACCACTAATTTAACTGGGAGCCGAAGATCTAGGACATCCGCTGCTGTCAAGAGGAACTCCTGGAGTGGCGGGCAGTCTGATATGCTTTCTACATCGCTGGCATCGTCTTGCATTTGTAAAGACTCAGGAATGGTATAGGTGTTTCCAAAGGTGCTTTTATTTGTTCCAGAGCTATTCTCACTGTTTGGGGTTAGTATCAGAGCTGCAAGTTTCCAGGATATATGGGTGGCAAAGTGCACACATTCAGCTTGAGTTAGGGCACTCATAACCTTGTCTTTTGTAGCTGAACTTCCAACAAGAGGTTGACATCCCAGTAATTCAGACACCATGTAGGCTTCTTCCTCTGCTGAGGGCATTGGACCCCAGAGCCATCTATCCATCACCGATGGTGGAAGTTTGGGATTTCCTATAACTGCAGCCATTGAGGTAGAACTTGAATACAATAGAGCGTTCTTCCGCAAGTGAGCCTGTGAAATACATATACACTATTATAAAGACACAGAGCTAAATCTTATCTGTTGCTATGGGTTACAGCAATGTTTTGACACATCTCAATATAAATACATACTTTTAATTCTAATTGTGAATAAAATCAATAATTACTCGATACCACTTTATGTAATATGAAAGACACATTTAAGTGCCCTGAAGGCTGGTCCGTCAGGCTAATGAGCCCAGAAGGGATGTGTTAAAAACTTTACACAGTTTGTTTAATTAGCAAACTCTGCCTCTCGTGCGTTTCTAAACTGATTTTCGCACACGTTAGAAACGTGATAAATACATTAGGTGTGTTCATGGGCAGATGCTATGTTTGACTGGCCAGCATTTACGCTGTCTGGTCCATGATATCCAGTATAGCCATGGAAGCTATTGTAAAACAAACGAGTAACAAAAGGGAAAGGCATGTGAAGGGTGGTGGGGGGGGGGGCAGAGAAGGAGATTGACGCAATCCACAGGGTACAATCACATGTATGTAGAGCAGCACAATAAAAATCAAAAGAATGATTACAAAGTTATAAGAAGGAAACTAACCCCATAAGACAAGCTAGTCTCTCTTTTACTTGTAGCATTAAAGAAAATGATGGTAATCAGGAGCAAACAATCTAAAGACCCAGACATCAGCAATTTTATGTGCACTGAGGGGATTTAATGTACTTTACCCTTACCTTGGAATTTATGTTCAGAGACCGGATGGAAGGAACAGCAATCAGACTGAAACGTTCATAAAGATACTCATTTGATGAGCTTCCTTTTAAGAGCGCGAATGGAATGAGGTACAGTTCTCCTTCTAATACCAGAACCAACTGGCGGTGCCTACCCACAGGACCACTAGAATGCATAAGTCCCTGAGGAGAAGAGATGGAATATATTAGTTGTCATTTTTATTGAACAGATGCACATATAATACAATAAAGTGGTTATATATATCTAACTAATAAAGTGAAGATCTGAACAGCTGCTAAGTAACACGGAAACCTGACTGTGGCAAAATAGTGAGGGCAAGTGTAGTAAATGGAGTTCTAAATTATAAGTGCAATACATTATACATTTATACATATACAATTAGACATACACCAATGTAAATGTGTCCTTAAATACAGACTCGATCACTAATCGTCCAGTGAAGTGAACAAGCAACTAGAAGTAAAAAGAAAGGTACAGAGGTATGGGGTATATTTACTAAGCGACGAGATTGCAGTGAGATTGAAAAGTGAGGCTGTTGCCCATAGCAACCAATCAGATTCGAGTTCACATTCTCCAGTGTGTAAAATGAAACTGAGAGCTTGAATCTGAACGGTTGCTATGGGCAACATCCCCACTTTCCAATCTCACTGCTTAGTAAATATACCCCATGATCTTTATAAACATATTATTCAAAGGCATGAAACAAGCAACAATGTATTCATATGCTGCTGTGTTTGTAAACTATGCACATCCATATTCATGTGTATCTTCCTGTATATCTAAACTAATGTGTTTCATATTTTAGACAAACAGCACTGTGAAATTCACAAGCACACTGTCATATATCAGCATGGCATGATTGTCTAGCACATGATGTTTATTGCAGCGCCGATGCTTCCCCCAAAAACTGTACATCATTTACCGGAATCTCCTGCTTGTGCTCATTTTGCATGTTAAGCTTACATCAGTGTATGCGCTAGAGAGGGAGATTTAGGGTCAACCTTGATGACATCAAGCTGCCTCGGGAGACTTCATCAGAAACCTCTTCACTCCAATCTGACAAATTGTTTACAAAAACCAATGATTCCTTTAGGGAAGCATCCATAGACCAAAGCCCATGGTGAACGTGCTTGCTCTGAAGCGGAATTTACCAGCATTTGCTCAATCTTTCTTCTCCCTGCACAGTATGAGCTGACAAGAAGTATCTTCCCACTACTGGGAAGTGTTCTTCAGAAATATTTCCCTTCTATATTACGTTTGACTTAGTGCTCTCAAAGCATTAGCTCCAGGTAACTTTTAGCAGCTACTCTAAGTCATAGTGACAAGTGCCTACCCACAGTTCCAATTTAGTAGAAACCCCTGAGGTTTGCTGTTACGGTTTATGGATGCTGCATGCTAGAGCAAGGCAAATGGAATAAAAATAACATTTGCATTTTCATTCCATTTACAATCATTAAGAAAAATATAATCCCTAAAACAGCCTGTATAAATATATTAATATTAATGAAGAGGGAGAATAAAACTTGTGCTGCACACGGATTATATAAATATGCATATTCACAGAAACAGAAAAAATGGCCCTACTATTAAAATATGCTAGTGAGCCGATAAAGGAGACATACAGTACATATCATTAAATTAATTTATACAACTTAAAAACAATATAAAAACATATATAAATAATAATGAAAGGACTGTCCGCCTGGCCCAGACATAAAGTTACTGCTTCAATCATCAAGTCTCACCCCTACTTAGTAACCTTACGAATATAGGGTTTGAACTTGCAGGGGGTGGGGCTTCAGGCATAATTTGCATAAAAGCGCTCTCATGCCCATCCTCCATAATGCCATCTTTTTTGCTTTAAATTGCCAAACTGGTAGAATTTGCTTCTGCATGCATATACTGGTGGACGAGAGCAATACAGAAAGTCCTAGAGGTAAATATAGGACCTGCTATCTGACTGTACAGTGCTTGACAGATATATCCAACATCCTATGATGCACATTGTAATTGTCCAGATAATCTGCAGTTTATCCAGCAATAGCTGCAATGAACGTTTGTGTATTTTATATAGATCACTGGAAAGTTCTTATAAGTCACTAAAATGTCCTCTGTATTGTATAGAATCATTGAATACCCCATGTACGGTGCGTCTCTCATTTTCACCAAACTGTAATTGTAGAACGTAGTCTGCATTGTCCTTCTGAATTATTCAACAACTAATTACTACCTACAGGGAACATTTTGCTGACTGAAGCATGTGAAATTCTAGTCTTGGATATCTCACTGAGTTCTCTTTAATAATCCACTATACCACTATGCTTCACTTTCATGACCACCAGAAACGTTATACAGGTAAGAGAGCATGTCGTCATCAAGTGACTTATCAGTCCTTCATTACAGAAACTATTATTAAGATTTATTTTCATATTGATAGGGATTCAAATTCACAATTTGGAGCAGAATATTCTGGGCTTGAATTAGATTACATAGAAAAATGCACATGGAACAATTCTGCAATTATTTAAACACTGCACAAAGGTTGCACACGAATGTGTAATCCATCATCTGAAAACCCTGTAGCGGTCTTTAAATATAAGGTGCTCATCATTGCAACTGCTAAAACTCTAAATAAGGGCCCATAGCATGTCCAATGGAAACACCTATATAGCCAATCACATTCGACTATGTGTCTTTTAACCTCATGTTTAATCTTAAATAAGAGGATAGTGTGCACTGGGCCGGTGCTAGGTCTCTGGGCACCCTAGGCCTAGTACTTCCCCCCCCCCCCGATCTGGTTCACATAGAAGGGGGGCTTCACCATTCATTGAGGAGCAGCAGGCGCCCTCCGAGGCTGCTAAATTATTTAAATACCTGGTTAAGATATAACCCTACATATAAATAGAGGCAGCGGGGGGCCACAGCCACAGCGCTCTAGCCCATGGGATAGCCTAATGGTAGCACCGGCCCTCGGTGTGTATATGAGTTTTGTTGCTTGTATTGTGTGTCCAATTGTGCATGTGTGTACCCAGATTTAAAGTAGATTCCATTTTCCCATCAGCTATTTGAATGTCTTCCTTTTGTCACATTTCAACATGAAAACCTAATTTGCTCATATGACCTTTGCTTTCATCAGAAACGCATTATGTCTACACAAAGAGGATATAAAACGCCAGACACTGCTATTCTATGTCTATAAAGGCCCTAAATATGATCGCAAACTAAAAACGATATGACCAGCTCAACAGTTTTGTAAAATGAAAGAAATGACTTTTTGGCAATAAGCTAAACTCAGATGGACTGAGCGGGGGCCTGGGGCGCGGATTATTGTGAGAATTATGCAGAGTCTGTGACTTGTATTGTCTTCATTCGTTTTTCTTTGTTTCCTGTATAACCGCATGAGACATGAATAATTTTTCAGCTCGTATCCTACAGACAAACATATATATTTATTCTAGTTTAGATGTGGTAAGCTTTACAAATGAAGCTCCTTCTGCTGGAGGGATGCAATGCGATTTGATTTAATTGTCGCTGATGTTCCATGTTGTATGCTGTGTGCTTCTTAAAGACACAGTCAGTAGAGCAGTCGCTTTGTTTGTGACAGCAAAGGACGCTGTGTTTGAAGAACTAGATATCACCCAAGGCAATGATAAAATCAAACGCTAGTATAAAGCCAAGGGTACAATTCCATTTTCTAATGCTCTGTGTTTGTGGATTAAAGCTATTAACAATTACAGATCAAGTAATAGTAACACCAATATTTTATACCTTTGTTCTACAAATTACCAGAACTTCAATGTCGGGATGTTTTACATGTTTAATTAAATGGAATGCAACTGTCTAATGTGAAGATACTTATCTTTTGTCTTCTTACTGTTCAAACAATGTAATGTAATGTAATGATGAATAACCATTTATAAACCTTCTTATTGTGGTTATACAAGAACTGAAAAGAGTCTATTGACCATTAAAATGATAGTATATGGTATCAAACATTATCACATAGGGCAATCATTAATACATCTCACTGGGCGTAGATTTTGAGCTTATATATTCTTAAATGACTGCTGATCATGTTCAGCATTCACTGGTAAATGTCCATTTATTCACAAACCAGTTTTCACAGTACAATTTAATCTTCAACTGCAGCGCCCCCTGCTGGAATGTGGCGCAAGCATTTTTTTTTTACATCTCTGCAAAGTATTCATTTTTTGATAGTAGTAATAGTAGTAAATCATTGGGTGACCTTCTAACCATCCAAGGGATCACATATTACTTTTCATTTAGGTGATAAGGTCAAAGGTCCTTTTTTAAAGAGATACTTATATGTAACCCCATCCTAACACAAGTGTTACAAGCTATAACAAGCAAATTTGGCATTGATGCGGCAAGGAGCTGATGACTGCAGATGTGGGCTTACATACATACACATGTACAAGTGTAAAATGTAAATGATCCAGTCCACTGTTATAAAAAGAGAACATAAAAATAAAAACTTTTGTGTCCAGTGTTATGTCAGCAGGAGGCTGAGGGAAGGAGACATTACGTGTGTTGGGTAAAAAGGAAGATAATCTACTGTCCAAACTATCCTTTTATCCGGTAATAAGACTCACTTTTAATGCTACCGACCTAATACATCATTTTCAATCAAGTCATAAAGCAGCCTGGAATGAAATAAGGTGTATTCTTCCAGAAAGCCCCATGGATCACTCCTCTGAGTACTGGTTTTACTATCAAGTATAGAAAACTAATTTCAGCATAATATTATACAACTTCAAATGCTTCCCCATAAAGCTGAAATATATTTTAAAAGCTTTCTCATCTCAAGCATATGGTAAAGTAACCTTGTGCAAAAAGTGTTGTAAACATATGTAGCTATAATTTTCTGTGGTATAAATGTAATGTGATGTTATGTACAGTATATTTTGTATTCAGAAGAGAGAAAGAAATGAATCTCCCTCACTTCCGAGCTTGTGGTCGGTGCCAAAAGGGAACCTGTCATTGTAATTTACGATTCCTTTAAAGATATCCACTAGTGGTGATGAAAAGAAGGAGCAGTGGATGCAGAGTATGTCCTTTAAGCCAGCTAAAAGGACCTAAATCTGTAGCATTGAGCCATGTGCTAGATTGATGCAAGTGTGCAAGACCCAATTTCTATCTGTACAGTTCCCTGAATCATGTTGGCATATTGATCTAGACTGATAGCACACATATTGTGTGGGAAGCGATTGGTTTTGTTTCCCTTGTGAAACATAAATGGTCAGTGTCACATGCTGTGATTTAGCAGCTGAATCGCAATAAAAGTATATCGTTTAAAGACAGCTTTAAACAAACAGTTACAATAACAGAATTCCTGAAAACGCGTGACTGTGAGGAAGTGGTGTACCACTATTACGCTGGGTACACACTGACAATGTTACACTTTAGTAACAACTTGACCTTGACATGCTTACACTGTTCTCTTGTTTCCCATAGATTGTTCCTCCACTGTTCCCATAAACCTTTGCTGCAATAACATGCTTGCCCACAAGGTGGCCCCATTGCAGAAATATCAATAGGAATCACTGCTCTGAAAACACGTTTTCTCCAGATATTGGGTGAACATGGAAAATTAGGAGTTCCCAAAAAACAAATGACACGATGCAATGCAGGTTCTGCAGCATTATAAACCAGAAAGATGTCAAAGCTATTTCACGATTATCATGCGATCTGTGTGATAATCGATAACCCTTCTAGTATTTACCCAGCTTCAATGGACTGCATCCAGAATTCCATACTATTGGACTAACAGTACTATTGGGCAAAACCATGTTAAATTGCAGGGGAGTTACATTTCATTAGTTGCAAACAGTATTAGAGAGATGAGGTCCAAATCTAATAACAGTGTAACAGTAATGATGGTCAGTATCTGTGTGCAACATGCAACAATAAAGTATTCTCCCTGCATGCACACACTAACATTCATTTTACCTCCCCTGCAATTCAACATGGTTTTACCCACTTTTAACTTTACACTCGTAAGTTCAATAGTATGTAAGTCTGGATCCAATGCAATATTTTTATTATATACATTATTATAACTTAGAAATACTAATATATTAAGTAATAGTACAGAGGTCTCAGTGAACAATAAGAGAGATGATAAATATGGATTAGAGAAAAGAGAGTCGTAGTTTCCGTCACACATGTATCTGTTCAGGAGTATTGTATTGTTCTAATGCTAAATGAATTGTTATTAATCTGTGTTCAGGACCTCTTACTATTTCTGCTATGTCAGATTCAGCAACACCAGGCAATCACTGTGTTTATATGTACAAGTATGTACATACACATGGAATGGCCAGTACATGTAAATTGTGAAAGTACAATGGTAGCAGAATAGATAATACTGAGGGGGTCAGAACAATGAGAGCCTGTTGTCCCCCTGCTTCCTGCATTGTGCAGGTCTTACAGAGCTGCTTAAGCTGTTATAGAGAGATCTCTGGCTGGATTTACAATGAGAGGGTTATAAATCTTGTCTTTGACCTCATGCTTCTTACTAACAGTCGACTTTCCTTCTCTCTTTCTCAGGGGAACACAATGACCTAAGAGGGGAAACTACAGGCATGGTATAATGTGCCAGCTTATACACACTACATGCAATTATATATTACAAAGACGCTAATGATAATAAATACAGCAATGACTGATTATAATCTTCCTTCGACAACGACTAGGGAATTTCTTCTCCGCATATTGTGTATTATTCTTTATCAGGGACACTAATGAAAGAAGTTACATCTTTTAGGTTTTTAACCTCCCTGAAGAGCGGGTGATCTCCCTGATTCCCAAACGTTTGACAATCTCCCTAATGCTGATTCAATTCAGGAAATAACTGAGTTATGATGATGATGATGATGATGAGTTTAGAAATTATAACTTATATCTATACAGATGAAGCAGAACTCCAATGTATAGTCTTTATCATTAATACCAAAAATAGGTTTATTATACAAATTCTGACCTTTCTATTGAGAAATATCTTTTCTGGTACAATGTAATGACCAGATCCAGACTTTACATGCTATGGACTTACCCATGGGTGTGGAAAACCATGTATTGTAAGGGAGGGAGATTTCATTAGTTGCAAACAGTATCAGTTGAGAGATCATGTTTCCTAGATCTATCTATCTATCTATCTATCTATCTATCTAATCGTGTATGGTGTACCATATAACATGCCCCCTACATGTTTTCATGTTGGCTCTCAGACACAATGGCACAGTATCTAAATGAAGATATCATAATCATCTTAATGTTTTCAGCTGTTCCTTTGTGCATAGGCTGGGAAATGGAAATGTGTAGCAGTCTCTCTTGGTCAGTGATGCTGTGGCAAATCATTAAAGTGGTTAATGATACAGAAATGACTGCCAAACCACTGCTGGAAAACAAGGTTTCATCAATGAGCTACAAGACACATGAATGCCAAACAGCTCATCTAACACGGCCTAGAGGAATTCATGTTGTACAGGGCATATAGGGAGAACAAGGCTGTGCCATGGAAGTGCTGGAAAATGGAAGATGGTTCTGTTACATTTTATCTGTTTACATCTTGTGGCCTTGTTAATACGATTAATACAATATATTTATTATGAACTGAATACTAACTTAGGAGAGTTCCACACATGTATCACTGTGAGATCCTAACTCTAAGCAGACACGGGGAGGCCATTCCCCTTATGTGAGTTACTATACCTTACCTAAAAATTTCCACAGAGCCCCATGTAAAAAGGTGATGGTGGGGAAGATAGGATCTCACTGAAGTGAACCCAGCCCTCACTGTACAATTAGCATACCCCCCCCCNATACTATTGGACTAACAGTACTATTGGGCAAAACCATGTTAAATTGCAGGGGAGTTACATTTCATTAGTTGCAAACAGTATTAGAGAGATGAGGTCCAAATCTAATAACAGTGTAACAGTAATGATGGTCAGTATCTGTGTGCAACATGCAACAATAAAGTATTCTCCCTGCATGCACACACTAACATTCATTTTACCTCCCCTGCAATTCAACATGGTTTTACCCACTTTTAACTTTACACTCGTAAGTTCAATAGTATGTAAGTCTGGATCCAATGCAATATTTTTATTATATACATTATTATAACTTAGAAATACTAATATATTAAGTAATAGTACAGAGGTCTCAGTGAACAATAAGAGAGATGATAAATATGGATTAGAGAAAAGAGAGTCGTAGTTTCCGTCACACATGTATCTGTTCAGGAGTATTGTATTGTTCTAATGCTAAATGAATTGTTATTAATCTGTGTTCAGGACCTCTTACTATTTCTGCTATGTCAGATTCAGCAACACCAGGCAATCACTGTGTTTATATGTACAAGTATGTACATACACATGGAATGGCCAGTACATGTAAATTGTGAAAGTACAATGGTAGCAGAATAGATAATACTGAGGGGGTCAGAACAATGAGAGCCTGTTGTCCCCCTGCTTCCTGCATTGTGCAGGTCTTACAGAGCTGCTTAAGCTGTTATAGAGAGATCTCTGGCTGGATTTACAATGAGAGGGTTATAAATCTTGTCTTTGACCTCATGCTTCTTACTAACAGTCGACTTTCCTTCTCTCTTTCTCAGGGGAACACAATGACCTAAGAGGGGAAACTACAGGCATGGTATAATGTGCCAGCTTATACACACTACATGCAATTATATATTACAAAGACGCTAATGATAATAAATACAGCAATGACTGATTATAATCTTCCTTCGACAACGACTAGGGAATTTCTTCTCCGCATATTGTGTATTATTCTTTATCAGGGACACTAATGAAAGAAGTTACATCTTTTAGGTTTTTAACCTCCCTGAAGAGCGGGTGATCTCCCTGATTCCCAAACGTTTGACAATCTCCCTAATGCTGATTCAATTCAGGAAATAACTGAGTTATGATGATGATGATGATGATGAGTTTAGAAATTATAACTTATATCTATACAGATGAAGCAGAACTCCAATGTATAGTCTTTATCATTAATACCAAAAATAGGTTTATTATACAAATTCTGACCTTTCTATTGAGAAATATCTTTTCTGGTACAATGTAATGACCAGATCCAGACTTTACATGCTATGGACTTACCCATGGGTGTGGAAAACCATGTATTGTAAGGGAGGGAGATTTCATTAGTTGCAAACAGTATCAGTTGAGAGATCATGTTTCCTAGATCTATCTATCTATCTATCTATCTATCTATCTAATCGTGTATGGTGTACCATATAACATGCCCCCTACATGTTTTCATGTTGGCTCTCAGACACAATGGCACAGTATCTAAATGAAGATATCATAATCATCTTAATGTTTTCAGCTGTTCCTTTGTGCATAGGCTGGGAAATGGAAATGTGTAGCAGTCTCTCTTGGTCAGTGATGCTGTGGCAAATCATTAAAGTGGTTAATGATACAGAAATGACTGCCAAACCACTGCTGGAAAACAAGGTTTCATCAATGAGCTACAAGACACATGAATGCCAAACAGCTCATCTAACACGGCCTAGAGGAATTCATGTTGTACAGGGCATATAGGGAGAACAAGGCTGTGCCATGGAAGTGCTGGAAAATGGAAGATGGTTCTGTTACATTTTATCTGTTTACATCTTGTGGCCTTGTTAATACGATTAATACAATATATTTATTATGAACTGAATACTAACTTAGGAGAGTTCCACACATGTATCACTGTGAGATCCTAACTCTAAGCAGACACGGGGAGGCCATTCCCCTTATGTGAGTTACTATACCTTACCTAAAAATTTCCACAGAGCCCCATGTAAAAAGGTGATGGTGGGGAAGATAGGATCTCACTGAAGTGAACCCAGCCCTCACTGTACAATTAGCATACCCCCCCCCCACCTCATATGCTGTTCCTGTCTGTCCCAACCTCAGAAAACTAGGGAATGCTGGATGTGTCGGATCCAGTTCCGAAATGGAAACAAGTAGCGAGCACATGCGCAGTCCCATAAAGCAGATGCTCCCTGTGAGAAGCACCAATTGTGGAAATCAGTATCTGGTCCTTTTTATTATTATTATTATTATCATTATTAGGCTATTTGCGATATTTGTTAGCATTGTGACTGCACTAATAACAATATCACATAACCTTAACAAGAAAGTCATGAGGCATATATTTGAAATCTATGGCAATAGATAAATAAATGCTTTGCATATCTGCTCATCAAATTTAATTATGGTTCAAAAGCTGGCATACCCTATAAGATAAATTGCATCCAATCGAAAGATTTTTCAAGAGTGGGTAAAACCATGTTGAATTGCAGGGGGGTAAAATGAATGTCAGTGTGTGCATGCAAGGAGAATACTTTATTGTTGCATGTTGCACACAGATACTGACCAGCGTTACTGTTACACTGTTATTACACTTGTGCTGGAAACATTATCTCTCACCTGTAATACTGAAGGCAATTAATTCAAATTGCCTCCCCTGCTATTCAACATGGTTTTGCCCACTCTTGAAAAATCTTTCGATTGGAACAATTTATCTTATAGTGTATGGCCAGCTAAAGATTTTTATTCTAACAAATTTATAATAAAGAGCTTACTATAGTTTATTAGAAACAGACTTGCTCTTCAACATCAAGAAACCCTGCATCTGAAAACCCATTCCACTCACATGACGGCGTTCAAATTGATGGGCTAATGATATCTGTCTGTCGAAATCTCTGGGTGCGCAGATGGATGAAAGGATATTCTCAAGGGTTTCCCACTATGTCATTTAGAATATAAGAATACTATACTCACTGCCCAATGTGCCTATAGCCAAATAATAATAATAATAATAATAAAATAAAGGCAGGAGCAAATTTGAGGTTGAACTGATAGATGGCTTGGGAGTGCAGATTAAAGCAAGAAGGCAGGAGAACACATATCTTCATATGAGGCTTCATGTATAAAGGATTGGCGTTGACGATTGAATTCTCAAGGACAGTGTGGGGACTTCCAAANCAAATCTGGTGTAATAAGAAAGATAAATAAGGTTTATAATCATAGATAAGAATAGGATGCAGGGGTGTCACAGGGGTAGATGTCTCAGGGGTAAATCATTTAAGGACAGATTGTATGTTAAGATCATAAGGTGAGATTAGACAATCCATATACAATACAGCCTCTGTGCTATACTAAAAGTAATATACACTTTTAAATTATGGGACAATATAAAATAACCCAACAGAGGAACCTTTATATTTTTTCCAAACGCTTAAACTGGAAGTAAAATGAGTAAGTGATATATAGAATACAGTGAGTGTGCAAGCAAGTTGTGCAAGTGTTTGTTAGCTCAATGCTAAACATCTGTAATTTAACATTCCATCTCCTGCTGTAAAAGTTACATGTAAAATTCTTTTTGGCACTTCTATATAAAAGCCCTGTCCAGAAGCCAGAAATCACACAGAGAATCGTAGTTCTCAAGCAGTATAGCCAAGGGGTGGTATGCAAGAGATTGAGTCATATTGAAACTAGCTAAAGAAAACTTCAAAGATACAAACACGGCTTCAAGATGAAGGATAAGTGTCACTGGCGAAACACAGTAACAAGGACGACACATGTAGCATATTGTGCATATGATGAAGTGGATGAGGGAAGGCTCTGCCTAAAGAAATATGTATGTTTTTGAATTTACAGGCAGTAATAAGAGACTCTAGTATGCTGGTATGTATGTCTCATAAGGGAATGGAGTGTAATATACTTTGGAGGAGAAATGCATTGAATAAAATATGTTACTTAACGTTGGGATAAGTCAGACACAAGATGCAAGAGGATATAATACTGGAGTTAAAATGTGGGATTAACATGTACTCTGTGCAAGATGCAGGCATATTTTCTTAACAAAAAGAATGGCTGGAAAATTGTACAAACTGCCAAAATCAACAAGTGAGGGACTGTAAGTAGTAAAAAATATATATATATTCATGGGAGATGGAAACATTTTTGCAAAATGAGAGAATGTGAAACAGGAAAAAAAAATTACAATGTGCAGTCACCAGCTAAAATTCTGTGGTCGGATTAATGAGAAGCACAGATTGATAACAAGGCCAGTCATTTAAAACCGTAAGAAATGACTGACATGTATATTAGTTTAAGTCCGCTGCTTCGATTTATCTTTAGAAAATAATATGTATATTTCATAAGATAATATTATATCATTAGATGTTTTATTTATATGATCAGTCACTTCAAGTGATTAGAAAAGAATTAAAAGAAATAAGAAATGTATGTTTTGTACTGTAGGTTGTATCTATTGTGCGTAATCTTTAAACTCATTCCTTTCATAATATAATAACACCGTCATAAAGAAATGTCATACAAGAACTTTCAGATATGTGAGACGCTGTGATCTTGACAAAATCTATTTAAATGTATTATATTCATAGACTCGAAAGCATCTTTTTCCAGATCCATTATGTGTAACAAATGTTGTATGTGGAGCTGCCGTCTATTATTCCTGGTAAATAATTTAGTTTCTTAGCTCCCTCTAGAGTTCATTAAATGGAAAACTGAAATACATCAGATTTAACAAAGAGTCTCAATGTGTGTAACTTATTCAGTTGGAACAACACAACATGCTAATGTATATCATACGTCCTGTAGTTATATCAGTTCCATATGTACTTACATTTTTTATTATTATTTCAAACATTCAAATCCTGAAACATAGCATGGTAAACAGTCATAATAACATATTGCATGACATGGGGTCTCAGGGATCGCTCAGTGATACCTATATCCAGCATCCTTCATTCTCAAGTTAATGACATTCCTATTTGGTATTATATAATCAAACCGCACTGTAATGAATATTAATGGGCAAAACAACAGTCTTTAATAATCTTACTAGTACATCAATTATAAGAGTGTAGTGTTAAAGAGAGGCTGAAGTCTTCATGGCCCTTACCCCTTCCATGGGTGCCAGTAGCAAATCATATAGGGCCCGTAGAGGTGGCTTGTTTATACTGCATTGTTTTCGAGGAAGAGATGAGGTGTTGTCCTTCACAGGTGACATCGTGTTACTGAACAGGCTTGTCATACTTTGACAACTTCTAAAAAAAATTGAGAAAGAACAAGAACTTAACTGGGTGAAGAGGATGATATAATGTAATAGTATAAGTGCTACTCCTCTGCAACCACAAGCGTTATGCATTTATTTACAGTGATCAATGAATATATGTCATAGCAGCATTTGACAGTATTATTCCAGGTTTTCTCCAAGATTGTCGCATTTTGTTCATTCTAAATGCAGGGTACATACTGAAGTTTTCATAGACCATACAACAAATTTGAAGTACTAGTCTAAAATGCCCTGTATATAGTGCTCTCTAGGTCTCCATCATTTTTCAATGAACCCTTAAGACAAAGTAATTACCGATTTTTNAAGTTTTGAGTCAAAATAGTGTAATAACTGTTTAGGTAAAGACAGAAATACTTCAGGTTGACATCAAATCATGTGTTGCTCCTAAACAAGTAAAATGATGGTTCTATGTAACACTAACAACGTGGCACCATGTCGGAAAAACATTCCGCGGCACCCGAATGAGAGTGTCGCGGCACCCCAGGGGGCCTAGGCACACAGTATGGGCACCACTGCTCTTGGTGATTGTTTCATAAGCTGTTCAAATAGACCTTTTGCTACGATGCCATATTCATCCACTAGATGGCCCTATGCAGAGATATGACTAGGGATTGTTACATTGATGATGGTGTGTCAGTACACACTGAAGTTCTCTACAGACGCATCGTCAATTGTGTCAAATTAGGAGCTTCTAAAAATCGATCAGATGCCCACAGACTGTCTCAAGCTATTTTGAAGCATTGTACAGATGACTGAATAGATTTTGGAACAAACAGACGATCACTTAAATAGTCATTAGGTATAAACTGAGAAGGAGGCATTAGCATGCTCATTGTCTATAAGCAGATAAAACACACCATTACAGCTCAAGTACAAAGCAAAAAGAGAATAAAGCCTCATGTCACAGTGATTCTCCTGTCTAACTCATGTGGGGTAAGATACAGCCAAAAAAAGACACTGTCAGCCCTTCTGCATGTCAAGCATAAAGTACTGTAATCAACACCCCCTTTGTATCTAAAAGCCTTGAAGTCTTTAATGTAAAGGTTTTTTCTTCTTGTGATGTCTATACCAAGGTGTAACAATACCTACAGTGGTTTAAGAACATGCTACAAAATACAAATCCAAGTATCACTTGGAAGGGTGCATGTGTTAAAGCTCATAGTCCGCTCCAGTATTAATTTCCCTCAATATATTCCTTTTTATGGGCGTTTTCAATTATTTTTTTAATTCTTCTACTAGTATGACTGTAAATTTTACGGCAAGACTCCCGTAACGCGGGTTGCTATGACAATCCATAGAGGAGATGGCAGGAATGCAGGAAATTGAAGTATGATACAAATTCACATATCCCTATCGGCCCACGTTAAATAAGTTCATCTATGTTACCTACAATACATAGAAGCATAGAAAGTGACGGCAGATAAGAGCCACTATACTGAACTTCTCATTCTACCACCCTTTCAGTGATATAATTATTTATATTTAAAAAAATAGCTATTGCTTGTTAATTGCAAACAAAGAGAACTATTTTAAAATATAAAGGTTAATTACGCTGTGAGATCCATAATGAACACCCATTTATTGGCAATTAGCAATCGTTTCATTCTGTATAAAGTGAGCTGAACTGTACCATATATATATATATATATATATATATATATATAT
>JABWIB010000024.1:180976-208654 GCA_016617825.1 Platyplectrum ornatum | reverse complement strand
ACTGCTGGCTGCAGCAGAGGGCACGCTGTTAGTCTTGTTTGAATGTTCCCCTGTCTGCAGGCTGCGCTGAGCTGCCTTAATAACGCTGCTGGAGGCTGGAAACCTTAATGACTCCAGCTCCTGGACGGGGCCCCCCTGAAGCTCGGGGCCCGTCACACCTGTCCCCCTTGTCCCCCCCTGTCGCCGGCCCTGCCTCCAGGACTTCTTCAGAGCTGCCACTGTACACTGGAATAACCTACCTCAACCTTTTAGGTTGACTGGAAGTTACATTAATAAAAAGTAACCTACAAACACAGATGCAATGCCTCACTTCCCATGATGTTTATAACACTGGTGTCTTTGTACCAGTTACTTTAATTAGCTCTGTTTTTAAATGCCACATAAGCCACCCAGTGATTAAACAATATTCTGCTGCATATGTCAAACCATTAAGGGAAATTCAAACTTTGAAAACAATTTACTGCTCTACAAGGACACATTGTCTTGCCCAATAAAGCAAGAAGAGGCATGTTACTTATTAAAAGAACAATCTGTTGTAAAACCTTAAATAAAAAACAATAACAAAGACACAAACTATGAAAATATTCCCTGTTTTGTTTTTACACTTGGGGATGAACTAGAATTTGAGGAAGCGGAATAAGCGGTGCATAAAGTGTGTGTGTGAAAGCACAAAAAAGCACAAAGGCTGATATGCCTGAGTTCACAGTGTTGCTGGAACAAGGTGTTCCACTATATTAACATTAGAAAGTGGAGACGCAACAATTCTATATAAGCTGATGTGGGGATAGAGCATTTTCGGTTGCCTGTGCTCCCACTGTGCAAAAACTCATTGGTCATGAGGGGAAGTCAGTGCTTTGCTATGTCTCATATATCCTGTTCAGGTTACCACCTGACACAGACCGGTATTTTCCAGGGTGAATACTTTTCCAGATGTCTCGTTCAGATTGCAGTGTAGACCCGGGAATTTGTGTAAAACACTGCTTACACTGGACCTGGGTATCTCATTGTTAAATTCTGACATTTTTTACATAGCCACTATCACTTGTTGACCCTGAAATTAGCTGGAATAACCATGCTTAAAAAGGCCCATAAAAAGACCCAGATTTTTCAGAATGCCACCAATCAGATCACCAGATTTCAGGCAACCTGGGAATTCCCTGAAATACTCGAGTCTTTGATGTGGGGCATCATGGGTTATACCATGTTTACACTACAAGCCCGCAAATCGCCAGTGTTTTCAAAGCACGGCAGTTTTGCGATTTGCAGTTCACACTGCACAGTGTTGACCCGAGGTTTCCCAGGTCAACAATGTGCAAAGGCAGCGCCAAACCCGGCTTTTAATGGCAACCCCTTCTTTTTAGCCAGGTATAGAGAGCCGTTCAGACTGGATGAAAAAATCCCGGAGCACTTTCATGAAAGCCCTGGCTTTTTCCTTGCAGTCTGAACGGTGTATTATACTTTACAGCATGTATGTGCGTGTTTGTTGCCTAACTGTTTCCAGATAAAAATGTCCAGAGATAATAGAAAATGACATGTGAAAACATTTGAGAAATATGTCTCTTATCCTCCAAAGTAAGATTACCCATGGCTATGCAGTGTTACACATGGCTGAACATACATACATCACTGGTTGCCACTGAGTGATGACATTTGGCTGTATGGACTGTTTCATTTATGGTTTTAATACCTTGTCACAAAAATATACATGTGGTCAAGTTGCAGTGACCTGTACTGCTGAACATGTCTTTGTTACTTCCACTCACTATTACCTCTGCTGGCATACCTTAAGCCTATGTTTTCATAACATAAAACAAACACATGAATTAGTGTCCCTGGCATAGGTCTGTATGGAAACATTCTATGTATTGATGGTTATAATGCTTACAATTAGCAACTGGAAGGAACATAATACAAATTGTAAAACGGAATAAGGTAATAGTAATGAAAGAGGTAACATTTCAATAGGAGCAGTCATGGCTGACATGTGCTACAAAAGGTATCAATCAAGGAAGAGTTTAACTATGATAAATATATGGACAGTTTGTTATTTGTCAAGAGTCCCAGATGTAAGGAATAGCCAGAAGACATAAGAGCTATGGAAGCTGAATATACTGAAAGACGTGTAATTGTATTGGGGATAGCGGAATCCGAAGCTACTGTATAAGTGAATTATGTAGAACAACAACATATTACTGAGGATTGTGGCATGCAGATTTCTAGATAGACAACAAAAATACACTTTCAGAATTATCAACAATGGTAATATGAATTGTGAAGAGAAATATAGCCACCCCCAAGCAAAGTTCCAAGTCCACAGGTGTCATCATTATTGTTTGAAACCCATTCAAGATCCATAGGGCATCTCGCACTGAACAAATGACCTATTATATTGAATTTTGGGCACAGATCCTAAAAAAGCTGCACACATGACATCAGAAGGCTAACAATGAAGGCGTGCAGAGCAAATCAAATAATACCTTTCGCTTCAATAAACAATGACAAGGAGAAGGAATAGTATTGTATGTTTCTTCAAATACCCAATAGTCAGTCAGCAGGAATACATCTAGCATGCCCACTGAACCATAAAGTAACACGGGTAAATATATAAACCACCTATTAATTGTGATTATTCACAGATTATTCAAGAGAGGAAAAAATACTTTCAATCAATAACACGATTCCACATAATTATACATTACATACCTGCATAAATAAAAAATAAATCTATTTCAATATATTTATTTATCAATTATGTACATCTGAAAAACAATGAGAAATTAATTTATACAAATAAAGACCTTTTCCTGCAGATAATGCCAGGAGAGGACAACATGTCATTCAGGGTCACTGGAGACAAGTAATTATTATTGCCAGGATAGTTACTTAAGTGCACCCTTTTTTCAGGGTTGCCAACTTTTGGTTTCCCCATAGATCAGCAGTGGGTGTGATTGGGTACAGCCCCGCCCCTGAACAGCAAAGTATTTTTTCCATCGGATAGGTGGGGCTTCATGCCAACAAGGTCTGCCTAATATAGTAACGAGCAGGGCTTAGGTAGTGATTTACATCATATTACTGTTTCAATCCAAATGTGCGAGACTCCCGGAAATTACCGGGACAGGCGGCAACCCTGACTTTTATTTCACCCCCCTAGCAGATCATGGTGATAAGCTGGCATGGTAATAATTCCTATCATCCACCCCCTTTATATATATAATACTGTGAATAAAAGATGAGGAAGGGGTTTGATGCTACCATTGGTATTGACATAAAGCCCCCACTGTGGTAGTGCTGGAGATTTTCCTACTTTCCTGGGATTTTAAGAACGCAGTAGGAGTTTCATAAGGTTTTTGTCCCAGAGAGTTGGCAAGCAGACTTACTTCAGACAATTTCTAAGGTAATATCCTATTGAAATGTATGTTTTAAAACAAACTTAGTTGAAGTTTCTGCGTCTTAAAGTCCAGAGGCCTCTACATAGACATTCTGCCAGGCCTACCTCTACATAAAACACAATCATATCTGGGAAATTTACAAAAGACAGCGCAACTATTCAGCAGATACCAGAGAGTTGCGGGGAACATATTATGTTTGCATAAGAGTTTCATGTCCATAGCCTCAGAGAATGAGTAATACTGTAAGCAGAAGAAGAGATAGAAGCTTTATAAATGGACTGTTCATGGATATAAATCTGAAGTACCTGTCAAAAAAAGAAGAAATTTATGCATTTGAAAATAGTCAGAAAGTAGAAATAGAGCCTGCGCGTGATATAAATCCTGGTCCTTTGGAAATAGCACTGCATTTCAAAGCATTTTAAGAAGCAATGCATTTAAAAAGTAGGTAACGAGGATAGAAAAATGATAATGTGCAGTGACTGGGAAAGCACCACAGTCTGCAAATCCACTTTACCATTAAAAGGAGAGTAAGTCATGGCTTCTTGAAAACATATTTTTAAACAATCATATGCATTCAGCTGTCTACAAGGTAGCCATCCATACTCAGAATATTTATGCTACAGACACAAAGTGATCTTACGCTAAGAAACTACAGCAATAGTTGATGGATGGAATCATTCTATTTATAGATTAAAAAAAGATTATTGCATTTTATAAGTCAGTCCCACAATTGCTTCTGAAAGGAAAAAGTCACCTAGGACAGACTTCAGAGAATGGGGTATTTTCCAGAAACAAAACATATTATGAGATCTGCGCATGGGAAAACATTTGCACAACTAGAATGACTAAGGAAAAAATGAATAAACCTTCCATGTGAGTGACAACTGTTGAATTGTGTATAGGTGGAGAAATTATTTTAATGAATTATATGTCATAGCTTCATTGTAGATTCTAAAAACAAGGTTGTTTGTTGACCATATCACTAGCAGGGCCAGTAAACCATAGGGTAATCAGGGCAGTCACCCTGCTCCCCCCCCCCCCACACACACACAAAGGGACCCACACAGTGCAATTTCTAAGGGCACTCACATAAACAGGGCAGAAATTGAGACTGGGCAATTACACAAGGGGCAGGAGTGGAGGCTGGACACATACAGTGGGCAGAAGTGGAGGCTGGACACATACATTGGGCAGAAGTGAAGACTGGACACATACAAAGGGCAGAAGTGGAGGCTGTACACACAGTGGGCAGAAGTGGAGGCTGTACACACAGTGGGCAGAAGTGGAGGCTGGCCACATACAATGGGAAGAAGTGGAGGCTGGACACATACAGTGGGCAGAAGTGGAGGCTGGACACATACAGTGGGCAGAAGTGGAGGCTGGACACATACAGTGGGCAGAAGNAGAAGTGGAGGCTGGACACATACAGTGGGCAGAAGTGGAGGCTGGACACATACAGTGGGCAGAAGTGGAGGCTGGACACATACAGTGGGCAGAAGTGAAGGCTGGACACATACCGTGGGCAGAAGTGGAGGCAGGACACATACAATGGGCAGAAGTGGAGGCTGTACACATACAATGGGCAGAAGTGGAGGCTGTACACATATATTGGGCAGATGTGGAGGCTGGACACATAGAATGGGTAGAAGTGGAGGCTGGCCACATACAATGGGCAGAAGTAGAGGCTGTACATATACAAAGTGCAGAAGTGGAGGCTGGACACTACAACTGGCAGAAGTGGAGGCAGGACACATACAATGGGCAGAAGCGGAGGCTGGACACTTATAAGGGGTTGAAGAAGAGACTGGACATATACACAAGGCAGAAGTAGTGGCTGAATACATATAAAAAAGGAAGAAATAGGGACTAGACACACATAACTTATTTAATACATATATGTAGATTTACATGGTTGTTAATGTTTTCCAGGAGCCTTTATCACTGGGTTATTGAATTTTGACTGATCTCTATTTCTGAATGAATAAAATAAGTTCCCAACACAGTATATTCTTTCTCTTTATCCTTTAGCTGGTAACTCATTTCTTACTGTCACGTATCAGTTAATATTTTATCACTGCTACAAAATCACTTCATTTGTCTTTTAAATAGTTTCCAACTCTTATACAATTTGTACAAGTCTGCGGTCACTGTATGATAAAGTTTCAGGAACGGGAAGCAGGATATTAGTGTGTAATTGCCCTGCGTGTGGTGAGTGAAGGTTTTCACAAGGAGAAGAGTGATAACAGCGCCTTTCATTTTTCTCCAAATTAATTGATGAAATAATTACGTGTGAAATATCTTCATGAGAATGTTCACATAATGATGAAACTGCTAGAGATAAGAGCACTGCGCGACACCTGGCCTCCTTCCAGCTAATCTAGTTGTTAGATTCATCAGGAAAATCTGGTCTTCATGGACATAAACAGCAGATGTCTGCCTGATGACGTCCAGATACTGTAATTGAATAAACACGGATGCTGATTTATCCCAAGAACTGCAAGCAAAATGTTTGCTCCCATTTCACTGGGTAATGTAGAAACACTGAAACAAAGACTCGAGGGGACTGTTCACAAAGCTCAGAGCACTGTAGTGCAGCTGTGTTAGAGGGGAGTACAGTGTTCATCCAAAATGAATATCCAGCACAGAACGTACTTGGACCAGGCGTGAGGTCCCATGTGCGAGGCTGTTAATATATTTTACAGTTGTAAAACTTTTCAAATTATAGAAGCTAAAATATATTCTCAAGCGAGCAACTGTTTTTAATATATCCTCTCTATATACTGCATACATTGCCCAATTGTTATCAATTTATATAACGTTCTGAGACAATTGCAAAATTCCCAGACACAAGATCATTGTGTTCTGATAGTTGTTGCATTCCTAATATACAAATCTATTATATGGATGAGGACAGGTTAGGCATGATTCTAACATTCTCCCAATAAACTAATTACTGGTCATTGAGAAATGGAAATGCATTACTCAATGACAAGAATGGCTTTTGGTTAAGTGGATTCAATGATATACATATTAAAAAACATATATAAAAAAGCTAGAAAGTTACAGCACTACAATATACCTGCTGCTGTTTACACATTAATATTAACACACATTAAGGGGTGATTCAATGTCCTCTGCGCAAAGAAATTTCCCCGTACTCAAACAGCACAAGGGGGAAAATTTGCACCTTTTTACCTCGTGGCTCATAGAGCCACATATAAAATTACACAAGTGTGCAGTACCGTAAGGGGCGGGAAAAAAGCCCCCTATTGGGCTGATTCAAAGTGCCGCGAAGACGGGAAAAAGCTGGTTGTGCACTTTTTCCCATCTCTTATGGTACAGCACATTCGCGCTCCATGAGCCGCACAGTAAAAAGACGTGACGGACATCGAATCAGCCCCTATGAGTCACCTTAGCTAAAAACCTGGAATGAAAATAACTGATGGAGTTACATTCCCGGACTATACAAACCCTTAATTTAGAGTGGATACATTAGAAGTATAGAAGGTGCTCAGCACACCCTGCAATTATTATTTACATACATTCCCCAAATTTACCCTATGAGACCCTTCCCCCCTCATCACACTAAAAGGAGAACAAAAAAGTAAGAAATGTGTAGTAAAACCTATACAGCACAAATAAGGTACATTCATATTTCTATGTACCATAATTATTACTGAATTAAAATACAAAACAATTAGCCTCTTATATTAGTGGAAGAATAGTTAATAAGAATTGTTATAAATATGGTTTCCATGGCAACACAATTTAAGCTACCGTGTGATACTGTTTAAAGGAAATTCTATTATTTTCTTTTGTTGTACTTGATAATAAAGTTTCCCCACATACCTTCTATTGACCTCAGTACTAGTCATCCAATCAGGATTTTGTTTTATAGCATATATGCTCTTTAAAGACATCCAGTGCAAATTCTTGTGTACAGCAACCAGAAGATGAAATAAAATATACCTTGTGGTAACTCATTAGTGAGAAAATGTCATTGTCATTAGACGCCCAGTTTGAAACCCGCAGCGCTAATTGATATGCTAAACAAGTCATCTCTTATAGTTGATGTCCTCAAGGTAAGGAAAGTGTTTCTTTATTAGCAGAATAGACTGTATTCAGTTTTATCATCTAGAGCTGTATCTCAGAAAAGAAAACAATACATAGTAAATCCTATGGGATTTACGTTCACTGGCTACATGCATCATGTGCTTTAGCCTTTAAGCAGACAACATTAAGGGTCACATCAGACCATTACTGGCCCTGATGATGAATGAGGCCAACATATCCCTATAAAATTGGCTGTATGGTGAGCAGAAGTAAAGATAAGCCATTCAGGATTTCAATGTAAAATGTGCTCAGAACAGAGAATGGCCAGGTTATTAACGCTTATAAAGCACACCACATAAAGCCTTTCCCATATTGTGCACTCACTCGTACCACACCATGAAATACTCAGTACACTATTGGCTTATGTATGCAATAAGGTTATCCATGGGCAACAGAAAAGAAAGGCCGAATGAATAAAAACATATATAAGTCATCTTCAAATAACAGATGAGCAAAATAAAGGACAAATGTTCTTGGTTTGATGAAACCAAGTATAACGATTCTCTAACCAGTATAAGCATTTAAATATACTCTGACTGTTAGTTGTTATACATTGAGGATATTGTTTTAGAATTAGAACCTGAGCTTCTCTTCTTCTTCCTCAAAGCTTATTGGATAATGTTAAGGTAAGGATAAAGGTAACATATAAGATATAGGTAACATATAATATGGATATACCACTTCCACTGCTAAGGTCCAGTGTCGGGAAACCTAAAACCACTCTCCACCATCTTAAAGTACTTAGGCCACCCAGACCCTACCTTAATATTAGCACCGCCTGCCAAATAAAATAGGGGAGGTACAATATGAATAGTACTATATACATTCCTCCGTGATTCATAATCCAGCCCGGAGTATGTACAAGTAATTTTGTAAAGAACTACATCTGCTTTTGCTATGGACTATGAGTTTGCACCATGTACTGTTTAAAGCAAATATTTATTGAATAAGTACATCATTTCCTAATAGAATTCTTACCGAAAGACTAAGTTAATTAGGCAATATTGTAAAATGTATAATTACTATACAATATATATTATAAAATTGTTCATTACCATAATACTCTAGCCTTTCCTTATGTCCCTACGTGTTATGAATGCTAAAGTATATTCCCTATGTACCTACCCATCACTAAATAAAGGTAGAAGAATGGCTAACCATTTGTGTGATGAACTCATATTATACTGAGTACCTGGTCCTGTAGATTCACGAGTAGCCAGGAAAGTATGACCTATAGTAATGTGATATATGACAGAGCAGAGCAGATTGCTGCTCTGGATAATTAGATCTGCTCAAAGAAGCCAATTATGTTCCACGGTGAGTTATGTAGGACTCTCATAATAGTTGAGATAAAGAACAATTTCATAATAATAACATTTGCATTTTATACAGCGTGGTTCCTGAGCCACTGCAGAAATGTCTCCACTAATTGACTAGCATTACCAGCTGTATAAGGTGGATAGAATAGACACAAATCTGCAGCTATATGGATATTTGCCAGAAGAATGCAGTGCATTTGAATCCATATTAACCCCCTTCAATTGATCTTCAATTACCTGTTAAAAGTGTTGTTCCTGCTAACCATCCTTAGGAATCCAGTCGGGTCTGTTACAGAATTTATTTTATTGTTAAAGTCGTCATATTGCTGGTCCATATAATCCCCGGCCTCACTTTCAGTTTCACTGCTTGCACAAGTCCTGGAGATGAAACAGACAGCATGCCATTATACAGAATGCTTCACAGCATTTAATTAGCTTTTCTTTCAAGACATGCTTATAGGAAATTACATCACACTAAACAGTACATGAGGGTGTTAAAATGTAATAGAGTATCCAATAAACTGACTATAGCTGAGTAAGCTATCTTAGAAGAGTTATGTTGCTTCCAAAAATCAGAAGTATAAGAGAATCTGGCAGTTTTGTGGAATTTTATACTATGCAAATTACTATATATATATATATATATATATATATATATCACTTTCTTTCTCATATTCACAATTTTTGTGTAAACATGTATTTCTATTTCTTTTTCCCAATAACAATTATTAAACATTAAAACTGGGTTCAGATCTAATGAGAGGTAATTGTGTCTTGAACAAAACTTTTCATAGGACAATAGTCATAAAGCAATATTAGTCCAGACAGATTGCAATTATAAGCATTTGGGAATCAGTGACAAACACAAAGTAATGATGTTTTCCTGTCAAATTGCTGTTTGGAAACGGAACACTTGTATATTTTGTGACACTGTGTAGTTTGAACGTAATTGTGTACAGTTGTTCAAATGGGGTAATAGGTCTGGGAATGTTACTTTGTTTATACAGTGAAACCATAATTGTTGCTTATTATATTTTAGAGACCAAAAGTAACAGACATTCTACTATGATCTTCCAAATTTGTCGTTTGTTTCTTCCATGTCCTGGTATAAAGAATCCACATCCAGCCTCACAGTTAATCATTTTAAGGGGCCGATCGTGCGCTTTTTTGCGTCTATTACGGTACCTGTTTCTCGCAACTTTTTATACACGGCTCCATGAGCTGCGAGCTAAAAAGAGCAGGTTTTTCTCCCTTACGCTGTTTGCGTAACGGTAAAAAGCATTGCGCCTTAGGAATTGAATCGGCCCCTAAGATCCTCCAAACTCTTACCATTTATGTTCTTGTGTCATGTCTACTATGTGCACCTGCTCCTAATATTCTCATCTTTGTAGAATGTTCATGCTTTGTTCAGAAGGCATGAATCTTATGGAAGATAAGTGCTGTATCCACACACATCTGTATGGCGCACACCACTCCAATAGTTCACACAGCAGGATTCCACCTTACGGTATGACTGGCCGGCCCTAAGGATTCCTGTCTAGACTATATACTAACTCCATCCCGCTTGCAAGCACACCCCACCCCCTAGTGGACAGTTTTGGAAATGTCAAAAGTGTATCAAAATGATTGCGTTCTCTTCTCAAATATCTGAAATGACTCTCCAATTCAAGTGATCTAAAAACAAAATATACTGTTGGTATGTTGGTATTCAACAAATTGTTAAACTATATTTAAACTACCCATGGATGAGGCGGCTACCCTGCGACGCTCCGTTAACCTCCCGCCAACCGAAACCATGCCCCCTCCTTGCCCAGCTTGGGTCAAATTATTTATTAAACATAAAATTCCAATAACCATATAACATTTAAACCAGTGTAACCACATAGCCACCCACCTGTTGATGGGGGCCAGAAGCAGCTGCAGAACATGCCCCAACAAGGTGCCATATTAACTTTAACATCATTGCTACCCAGCTCGTCCTTATAAACCTCATTGCTTGCCATCTTAAATAACCTTCTGCCTCCGGGCTATACCATTAACGTGCCTGGGACCACCCTCTCTGGGCGAGTCCCAGCTGTGGCCGTAATTGTAAACCTTAACTTATTGTAACTGCAATTGTGGCCAACAGAACCTTATGAACGGTAGACCAGCCCAGGCGCCTCCTCCGCCGGCACCACTAGGACGGCTCGAGTAGTAAACTCATCTGCAGCTGCTAGCCGCCAGAGAATAATCAGGGAGGGAGGGGAAATCCCAAGCAGAAAGAGGACCTCACTTCCTGTGCCCAGCCAAAAGACCCTCTTCCCCTGGGAGATACCACCCCCTTGGAGACCACCACCCAATCTACAGTGAGTAAGCTCTGGCAAAGGTAGCCGCCCCTCCAGTGTGTTTAACTTCGCTCCCAGTTCATGTTAACTGTTCGCTGCCCATGCATGCCTTATATTTAGCTGATACATTTCTATGGATAGCACACTAATAAAGATAATAAAGATGCCCGAGAAAGGTCACTGATGTCTTACTACACTGGGCCACATTGTCTGGAATAAAGGATTGGTTAACAATAGAAATGTGCCCATTGGGTTTTTATTTATACAAAGTCTGTAGTTAAATAATTCTATTACCTAATGTATCTGCATTATCATTTTCTACTTAACTTTATTCAATTTCATTGGCAAACCAGAAAGCGCAATTATCCTGGAGCTAGACACAAGGCTGGTGAGACTGGCCCCTAATGCATTTCTGAGAACAGCTTGATTATGTCATTATGGCCTAGGTTATCTCTGTAGAATTCAACCTGAAAGAGGAGCCATGATGCAAATGTGTCAAGAATCTCATGTTATTTTATATTTCTTACTCCTGATGTTTCTCAGCGATCTCATAAATGCTTTAAAATGCATGAAGTGTACTAAATTATGCATGCAAACAAAAAATATCCTACACGCATCTGCATCACAATATCATTGGTGCTACACTGAGCTATGAATTGTAACCAATTATTCCATGAACTGTGGGACAGCAATATCCCACTACTGAGGGGTGGGATTCAATTAGACAATACATCAGTAGTCAAGGCATTGGCGGAACTACTGTAGAGGATGCAGCTGCTATGAGGCCCAGAGGACTGTGGCAGCAACACACCCTGTGCCTACAGAACTGTAAGCTGCCAGAAGATAGCCGGTAAGGACAGCGCTTGGCAGCTGCTGTCAGTGCAGGCCCGCCATCAGAAATAGTGTGGACAGGGACTATCAAGAAAGACCTGAGCATTCATTAAGTGAATTCTGGAGTCCAGTGGCAAAAGAGGCAATATAAACAGAAAGCTTCCACACGCACAGTATATCTGTATTCCCTCTGCTGCTGCTGCTGCACGTGAGGGACAGTAGTGAAGAGCAATGACGCTGGGCCCCCTTACTGTCCGGGCCCTGGACATTAGTCTCAGCTGTCCCCCCTCTGATGGTGATCCTGTGTCAGTGTATAATATAAACAGGGCTCAGCACAAATAGACTTAAGTTCCTAACATTATCCTACATTGCCTGCATCTGACTTATTTGTCTCGAAATTGTGGACATTTTTTTCCTTTTAATAAGAAAATTTGACATTTAAATCCTCAATGCCTACCAATTTGTCCATGTATCGGAACAAACTGGTGGGTGGCCGGGACAGCGGAACAGCCACCCAAAATTGAGATTTTCCTGCTGAATTCTGGCCAGTTGAAAGCTATGCATGAGTACAGCTCTCTCACCCTTGTCCTAACTAGCCTGCTTCCTTGCTATGGGGTAATGAATCAGTCTATGGGCTAAGGATTGGCAAACACATAAGAAATTTCTAGAGCACATATAACTGAATATCCCAAAATATTATTACCAAATATTATTATAAACCAGTGGTCGAAGTGGAAATTTATAAGTGGGGGTATAGAAACACAGAATATAACAGAAGTCAATGGACATTTGTAGTTTTTTAATTACATCAGTAAGAAAAGTGCCGGTATGGTATACCCCCGTATACACCCCCACTTCGAGCCCTGATATAAATATTAGCAAAACAATAATCACTTTAAAAACTGGGTGACAGCCATATACACAGGCCCAGTGCATTCTCCAGGCTTGTGGTAACATTAGTTGTCATGTTATAAGCCTAGAGCAATACTACCACTGACTGCAGTGAGCCCCTGGTGGAGAATCCACCTATAACCCCAAGTAATACAGGCCTGATTGGTTCTGAAAATGCAGATGTAATTTTTATATATTTATATGTTTAATTTTCATTGTCTGTGTTTGACTAAAGGCAGCATGGGAAGGGGCTAACATACTTTATGCTCAGCCATACTTTTACTTTTGAAAAATTCATTGAAAATTAATATGATTGAGTTATATACCATGGGATGTGTGAGAGCACTAAAATAACACAAAGAACCCCTCTCTAGGGCCGATGCAATAGTCAGTTAACATGTGGAAATGCTTGTTTGCGTGGTTTTTCACATCTTTTGCTGTAGCCAAACTCTCTACCTTTTATACTTCCTAAGGGGGCCCAAAAAGAATTGAATCAGCCCCTATGTCGAAACATTTCCATCTGCATGTTTCAATGGGGTGCCCATTCCTAGAACTACCTATACACAGAGCTCTGGATTAAGAGCACACATTTAAAAGCTTTAAAACATGTGTCCATATATATGACTTACTTTTACTCTAGACTGCTCNTTCAGTGAACCAAGAAGTGTATATTACCCATTTACTGTGCATTAGTGACAACACAGTATTAGTGTAATGGACCAAAACCTGCCATCAGCCTTTGTGATTGATTGTCAGATAATCAATTTAATCTCAAGATTACTGCACAAACAATTTCATCAATAAAGGATTGTGTAGCTAGCATTGAAGTCATTGATCTTCCACAGCAAGGACAGTAGGGATATGGATGAGCAAGATTCAGGTGCTCTCTAAAAGGAAAAGTTTATGAGGAAAGAAAGACAATGTTTAGGGCTGTATAACTCATGCTGTCAAATTAGTTTTTACTATGTGTCTAGTACAATATTACTTTCCTTTTATTTGTCTCGGTGGACATCACGGCAGGTTCTCAGGCTTGGAGTTAGGGAACCTAAGAACCAGATTAACAAATGGGCTGAGAAAAAGCAAGATTATGTACACTGTCCAAAATAACTCCAAAATAAAGCAAATGCTGTTTTTTTCATGTACTGGAAATTGAAACATGTGTTTTCACTCATTTGCTTTGAATGAAGCCCCGGCCAGAATGCCAGAAAGCAAAGATAAAAAGCCATAAAGGTCTTGGGAGTTTGGGTATTTTTCTTAAATAGCAACAATGTCCATTCGTCAAATGTAAAACGCATTTTCTGCAAGGTGCGATCTTAAAAATGAATGTAAACCTTTTGCTTAATATTCTGCCGGTTTCCACAGCCCATTTGTTGTGTGTAATGAGGAAAGAAGTTGGACAAGCATTTGGGGTATTCTGCTGGTTTACATGGTATAATGGAATAAAACTTGCAACGTTACTATGTCCATGAACTACAGCTACTGCCAAGGAGCTGATTTCTCGGTGTTAGAGAGCTCAAAGCATAAATCAAAAGGTCAAATGAATCTTGCCGAATTCCGCAAAAAGGAGTTTCCACCTGATTACCTATAAAAATGAACATTGCTTCTGTATCCTACAAAATACATCAACCTTGAAATAAATCTTGTTAGTAATTGTCACTACTTTTCAAATAGACTGAAATAGAAAAATGTAATCTGACCTATTACTAGCCTTCGACTCCGGCGCGACGGACTGGATGGCTTTGTTCTTGAGAAGCCATGAAACACGCATTTTTTGATAGTCATGATTTTTTTTTTCCTCTCGCTTAAATTCCCTTTGCTGCCATATACCCTTCGCCTTGTGTGATTGCAATGGCAGGGCATTAAAATTTAAACGCGAATCTGGGAGTAGATGTAGATGAAACCATGTCATCTGGTAAACTGTACTGCTAAAAGCAGGCAGACAAACAATTTGATTACAGGTCAGTTGCTACAACAGAAATCGAAAATTGAACGGCAATGTTTAATTAATTTGCAGTCTCCACAATACAAAGAAAGGGTCAGCCGAGCATTGCCAGCCACAGCTGAGCAGGAAGATTAACTGCATCAAAATGACACATCATTAAAATATAATTTATCTCAACCAAATGATAAGAAAGAAGAGTTTATTAAGTGTACGCATCCGACATATGTTAACCATCAACTTTTATTATTACTACTCAGTGGTGTAAAAACAAGACGGGTGGTTTGCTTTACTCCTCCTTTGCTTTTAAATAGTCTATAATCAATGACAACAAAGAGCTACACAAGGAACAAACATTATTTGCAGCATATGAGAAAAAGAAAAGAAAAAATACATTTAAATACATAGCATTTTCTTTAAAGGAGCAGGAACATTATTAGACAAAACAAACAGAATGAAATGTGTTTTGCATATATTCACTTACACTTATTATGACAACTGGGAGCCTATAATTAATGTAATCATTTTCTCTTGTTTCGGAAATAAGCATGCAGGCCGATGCTGGAGTTGTGAATTGAACGCGTGGAAATTATTTGCAAGCATCAATCACACAGCTGCATAGCAAAGAAAATATCATTGTTATTTGGGCTGAAAGTGGCTTGCAGAAGGGAGGCTGGCAACCGGCAACTTCCACATCTGCAGCATTTCCACGACAGCTTTTAATATCTCCTAGAGAGGCTCAGTTTTGGATTGGTGAACCAGAAAAGCTTCTGCTTATATAGAGAAACGGTATAGTAGAATGGAACTATAGATAAGCAACGTAAGCCTCTTAAACTCATGATTTTCCTAATTGCTATATCAATATGCACAACTTTTTAAGGCCAAAAGTAAAAAAAAAATCTTCTTATACCACACTGACATGATTAAATATGTAAATACAAATAAGAAGCTAGTCACCCTACAGTGAAAGCGACTTATATGCCCAACATAGCTGTTTGCAATTCACACGTACATTATTAATTAAAGGAGCCTGTTTCCTATTGGGAGTAATAATATGGGCGTTTGTGAGTAAGCATGATGTATGATGAAATGGGTGAGTGTTGATGGATGCATTGGGGCAGTTGATGTCCCTTGGTTCTGTGGAAGTAGCTAAGATGTATTCTAGCGTCTCCTAACAAAGGACCAGATCCAGACTTAAGTGATCCATGCAAGTTACAGTACATGCATGTGCCAGATATTATGCTCAAAAAGTATGGAACTGAGTTACTTATGTATGAAAACTGTACGAGGGAGTGGAAGGTGGATATGCATTTTAGCATGCCTAACCCCTGCACTTTAGGTGGAGATAGGTATCCGAATTAACCTCACTGGTCAGGGCTGATCTGAGCTCATTTGCTTCATACGGAAGAAGACCAGTGCTGTGTTTTTAAGGTAGGCTTCTGAATGCTTATGTGTCCAGATGTATGTAGGAGGTAGGGGTGGGAGAGGAGGTTCACTCCCCCCTCCAACACATAAGCACATACTGATTATTGAGCATTGTCTTAAGATGACCGCCTCTTACTTGGTGGTGGTGTGGGTGACTGCCACGAGCCTACCTTTCCTCTGGTCCTGTAGAAGCTGAACACACTGATTTTACTGTACTCTTCTCCTTGAATTTTGTGTTTCAATATGGACCAATCCATTCATGTACATCCAGACATGTACCCAACTTATTATTAAACATGTCAATGCTAAGGTTCAAAAAAGGCATAGTAATGTTTTTGTTAAAACTAGGATTGCATTCATGTTTATATATTTATAGTATTGGCCAAGTATGAATTACCTAACTTCTATTTATAATCAACCTATTCAACCTATTTCTACAATAGTGGCTGGTCTTTAGACGCGGAGTCAGTGAAGCTGCTGGTTGCACCAATTTGGTGGTGTATCTTGGGCTAGGCATACACAGTTGGCAATATGTGATACTATCACAATTAGCTGTTATTTTCAGGCTATTTTCAGTTTTCCTCCTTTATTACAACAATGTACATTGATTATGGATAACTGTTACCAGCATAGCATTACCGTGCACCCGCTCTGAATGCTTGTGTTGATACTGACACAGAATCAATGTCTCCTGATGTTATCATTTTAGGAAGGGTTGTTAAATTGGCAAAACATGATATTATAGCTTGAAGTTCATACTAGTGATGGAGTATCCGATTCATTACACACTTAGAAACGGGAAATGACAATGTTATTGGATAATTCTGAAAATAATAAAGTCAAGCTTTGGAGGAGAGCCAATATTAATTATCTATGTAAGGCTGGGCCAACTGAAGCACTGATTGAACACCTAGCACCACGGAAATCCGAATTTCATCTATATGTTTGGGAGTTAAAGGGCCACACAGGGGTGAGCACATGCTGGGAACTTACGTGAGCACAGCCTTCGGATGCATTAAAAATGTGCACATGCAATGATTGTCACATTCTATGCTGGTAGCGATGCTTTGTCACCTATCTCTGTGCCTGTTAGTTTTGTGTTATAGTTCCTACACTCTCTGTGTATGGAGGGATTTGTACCTTTCTCACGGCACTTTGTTTTATATACAGATATGTTATTTTACTTGCAATACACATGAACATTACAAAATACTAATTATTTCATAATTCATTTCATGTAAATATGAATGGTAAGCCAACTAAAGCAGTGTTTAACAACACACAATGTAAACCCCTATTATTTTCTGCTGCACTGCACATGTACGTACTGTTGGCAATGTAAATACGTTCCAATTTACAGGTGTCTTTCCCCATATCTGTGAAAATAACACACCTAGTCAAGCACAATTAGCTTTATTTTTTCATAGCAAAATATAGTATTTATGACATATTTAAATCACACCAGCCACATTACATTGTTATGTAAAATAGTGGAGTAACATGAACACATGGACAGAAGTGCATGCTTGTTCGAATTACATGCTGTGAATCAACCCAGTGAAAATGAATTTTACTATATCACAGGGATGCAGACTCTCCCAGAAAAAATAACATGTCGGGGTGGGGATCTGATTGTAATTTGCATAAATCACACCTTCGTCCCTCCCTCATTCTGCGGTCTTTCTGTCGGCAACTCTGCTATATCACATTAAAAATAGGTGTAGTTAGTGGTATATCCAATATAAGTAAATATTACAATCTCTGCATGGAAGTGAGGAACAGAGTAGTGGTACTGGAAGAGAGCAGACATGACTCAAACTGACCCAATATGTAAATGTGGGCATAATAGAGGTATACATATGCATGTCATCACTATATATATATATATATATATATATATATATATATATATCTCACAACTTTGCAGAGACCATATTAGTTGTAGAACTCTGCCTTCAACTGAGACAAGTTCAAAAACAAATGAAATTCAGGAAGACTGATCACTGGCACAATACCATTAGTACAGAAGGGCTGGCAAGCTTTCCTGAGCATGCTACAATAATTTAACCTCAACGTTATCACATGGGTCTGCACAGCTGATAAGAATAAAACTCATATTATGTGACTGTCTGAAATGCTTCTGAATTTCTGATAAGCTGTTGCCCCAGAGGATACTAAAATAATTCTGTACAATCCAGCGACAATGGACATAAAAGATGGGTGTTTGCCCTTTCATTATTCTTCTGTTTATAGGGACAGCTTGCTTCTTGCAGATGTCACTGACATGAAAGCTGACATTTAGGGAGGGGGGGGGCTGTAAGCAAAATGACATGATTAATACAATGTAATACCTATGTATGTAAAAAGAAGTAAAACTTCTTGATTGCACTTCTGAAATCATTTTTAGTATAATGCTGTTTTCTGTATGATGCCTGCAAAGAAATATGATATCATTCTATTCTGTCACTTAAAAAGCAAGAAAACAAATGACAAAACATAGCTGTGTGGAAAAGCAAAGGGAAGGCTGGGATGAATGGAAATAGTGTTCACGACAGGAGATGTGAGGTGCCGCGCAGTCTTCATACATCAAACGCTAGACAAAGAATAAAGACTGCATGTAAAATTCAACAACATTTTCTTAAAAAAAAAAAAAATACTGTAAAAGTATGGAAACATAAACACACATACAGAACAAAGTCCTTTTCCATGTTAGAAAAACTTGAGTTTTGTGTAATTGATGTCACTGCTGCCTGTGCATGTCTTGTGACACTTTACAAATGATCCAACAGATAGACAGTCTTCTTTTATACACATGTATATAATAATCCTTAAACCCATAAAATGTTTAACAACCTAGAGTGTCTTTCTGTAGGACTATTCTCAGCTATTAAAATGATGTATTCCCACTAATTTCCCAGAGTACTGGATGTTACACACAGTAAAAGCAATTGAAAGCCTAATGAAACATTCCTGATGGTAACAATAATGCCTGTTTTGCAGTAAAACTCCGAGATCTGAATTTACAGAGAAGAATGGTGTCAAATGTTACTTGAAATTACATTAGGACTCTTAAGGGGGAAGAAGTACAGAGCAATATCAATATGTACATTATACATATAATATGGATACACAATGCTCTGCCAATGGTAAATTACAACATGTAGATCTATTTCATTTACTATTAAATAACTTTTATATAAAGTAGTATTGTATGAATATGAAGTGACCTTTATATGCCCTGACTTAGCATAAATCATTTTAGAAATGTATTTTCTTTTAGTTTGCCGGTTGGACTGTATTTGCTGCGATCAAAAGCCTTTTACTAATCCTCCCTAAGCCTCCTCTTTATTTGTCTAAAAATCGTGTAGTGTATGGCCTCTTAAAAAATAAGACCACCAATAATATGCCTGTTTAACGGTTCTAAAGATATCGTTGATCAATTGGAATTCCCGGTTGATAAACAATGTTGATTGTTTAGATTAAAAAAAAAATAAAGAAGCTTTAAAAATGTTTTAAATAAATAAAAATTTAAATAATAATGCCCTTCTTACCTATCTGCTGCCGTGGCTGGGAACCTGAGAGGTGTCCAATTGCTCTCCCGTTCCCCTGGTGCTACCTTTCTGGCTGGAGTCCCAGTTGAATGGACGGAACTTCCTCTCCAGCCGGAAAGGAAGCACCGGGGGAATGGGCATAGCCACGGCTGCCAAGGTAAGTATATAGGAAAACGGTCAGCCCAGTAGAACGATATCGTTCAAGTCAATGGTCCTGAAGCGGGGCAATTTACACTTCCCCGTTTATCGGCACCAATATCCACTAGAACAATAGTACTCTTATGGATACCAAGCTTTAGCCTAAACTTTGCCAGATCCATTCCCTTCCAGCAGCATATGCCTGATCTTCCCCTTCTCTGATCCCTCCAATTCAGTCTAACATTCTCCTTCTATGCTTCATCTCCTCCCCAAAGCCTCACCTTCCCTTTGTATGCTCCATCCCTTCCCTGTCGCCTAACCCTCTACTTCCCCATTCTATGAAGGGATCTGGGGGAAAGAAAGAAGATCCAATGAGAGCGACGAAAAAGAGTTGAGAGATTTGGATATTTTGATATAATTTATTCATCATTTATTCACTATTCAAAGTGCTCTCTGTGCACCTTACCCGATCCTACAATATAACTGGAGTGCCTGTCACAGTGACAGGCACTCCAGTTACTGCAGGGGGCGCTGTGAAGGGAGATGGTGGTGGGGCACGACAAGAGAGGTCGAGAGGGGCGCCGCAAGGAAAAAAGTGAAAAAAGTTCAGTTGAAGGAACTTAAAAGCCATTTGCCAGTTCTAGAACTGAAAGCTGTCTATGTGTAATATTAGCTCTTTCTAAAGTTTTCCCCTTTTATTTTAAAGGAAATTGTTGGCAATTTCTTGTATGCTATTTTATTATCGTTTTTGTCCTCTAAGCATTCTTGACACACAGGTTTATATATCTTCTTTCAAAGCACCTAAAAAACAGTATCGCATCCATTTCAATCAGTGGAGCTATTCATACTACATTTTCTTATCCATAAAGATCAGCTACATGAAGAACTGGGCATGTGGCTATGGAATGGGGCAATCTATTTATTAGCTAGTAAAATTAGGAGATGGCATATTTTCTACATTGGGTTGATAATACTGCACCTATCCTATATATCTTTCTGTCACTATTTCATATATTTATTCTGTCTTATCAATATTTTAATCAGTGTTAATAAAGTCATTTTTTTAAATTCTGCAGTGGTATTAATGAAGATTCATAAGAGCATCAAATATAACATAATTTTTATGGTTTTGGATCTGACATGTGCAGCTATATCTAATTTATATTCTAGAAATGTCTCATGTGAAGATGAAAGATAAAACAGAATTTATGTAGCAGCATGTTGAACCAGTCTTACTAAGCTGTACTGTAATTTGGTAAGTCACTGATAAGAGTCTACAAGGACAGTTATTACATCTAATATAAGCTAATAAAACAAATAGCCGTATTAATGGAAAAAAAACCATATAAAATAGTTCGGTCTTCAGACAGAATATTACATAAAACTAGGCATTCTGTTTGATGCTTGCATTCCAAGTAATTTGGGCAGCATCCTTACTGTGGGAAAAGACACATGTGCACTCCACGGAGCTGATCCTTAGTTGCGCATTGCGTCTGAATGTGGGCGCAGTGCGTGCATTTTTTTGCGTTTTCTCGCACTGTGCATGTACGAAGAACTCTGAATCGCACGCTTAGCGTCTCCAAGCCTCTGCGCCTCTGTTTTGCAATTAATGGGCGTGCCAGCATATTATAATGAGATTTCGGGGCGTGCCTGGTGTTGCGGTTAGCGCTGCGCATTGCGATTATGAGCCATCTGCGGCTATTTGCTTGCGGCTGCCTGGGGATGGTGCAACTGGTCTAACTGGTCTATTTCCTAGACTTTGCAGATCGTTTGCAATAGTTGTAGGAAGTGTTCCCTGGCCTGTAGACTTGTGTTTTGTGCAGTGCTTGCATCTTTGATGTGTCAACTCGTGTAACAGCTTTTATATTGGACAATGTGGACTTTTTATTGGACTTTTTATTGACACTAAAACAGTGAAATAATTTACGTTATCATTGTTTCCAGCTACCGAGTTCTGTGGGACTGTATAATATTATATAAATTATTTTTGATAATACTTGGTAAATGACAACAGTCCAACACAATATTCATTTTATGGATTAAACTTATGTATGGTATTGAATAATAAATGAAGAATAAAAAGTATAAAATGTCATGTCAGTGCTGTAAGGAAACGCTTAAACTCACTTTAACCAAACAGGTCAGTTATTATATTTAGGTGCACCAAATAAGCAAATACAATACATTCATTTAACATTCTTCCCTCAGTTTTGTCACAAATCAAAAAAAAAATTACCAAGACGCAAGGCGGTAAACTACACGCAAGATGCTAAACTGTCCCGGGCGCGCAATGCACATTTTTAGCGGGCTATTCACAGTTGCATTTTTTTGGCCGAAAAAACGCAGCTCAGGATTAAACGCAATGCGGACGTACGCAACGCCTGCGTCTACGCAGCGCCGCAACTCAGGATCAGCTCCCACTAGCACTGTGCAGTGGGGGAAGCATGCTTATAGTACAGTAAGGACTGGCTTCAGCCCTTAATTACTATCTAGTTCTATGAGCTGTCTTGCTTTTAACCAAGGCTAGTGCAGAGATGTTAAGGTAGGGCTCTGGCTGCAGATACCCCCAAACACCCATACGTAGGTGAATCTGCATAGTGCAGGTCTTGCACGTTGTAAGTAAGCAATTCCAGTGTTTGGGTCATTGCTTAAGTTATGATCTGACCCTTTGGATTGGGTGTTGAGCTCGGAGAGCCAAACACATTGAGTGTGGGGATCTGATTTCTAAGCTTTAAATGGGTCGGATCCCAAGTCATCCAGCCTTTATTGCAAGCACTTGAGAAGTGATCCCTAATTGATTTGTATTAGGCTGTGTGTATAGGGCATATACCTCCCACTAGTGATTGCATCTGTTCCACCACTGGAACATTACACAATTCAGTATGGGAATATGGATCTTGAGGATCCAGGTCTGTTATAAACATGCAGCACATAAGAATCCAATAAGAGGACAATTTCCAAACCGAGTGATTGGAAACCCAATCTGTCCCCTTTTCAGCCGTCTGTTTTTGATGCATATCTTAATGCCTCACGTGTACTCTAATGGATCACAAAGAACTGCTCCAACTCACACTAATACACTTAAATTGGCCTCATCTTTCTTTTTATTTCATAGGGTGAATCAATAAGTAGCCAGACAAAGGAACTTGGAGGTCATGTTTTCCATTTTTCAAGGTTACCTTTGTTCTCGAGTCCTTCCTCCCACAGTGTAATTATATAATTTGTAGTCTATGAATAATCCCACCACCCCTCCAATTGCACATTAACTAAAACAGAATCATAGAAACATTTCTGTGCCTTGGAACACATACCAGAAAGTAGCAAGATTCACTGTAGTCTCCAGAGTGGGGGATATGTCATCTCTCATAGACTTCCTTTTCTATTATTTATTTGAACTCAGTGAGCGGTAAAGCAGTCACAGTTTGAGTAGTGACAGTAGGGACAGGAGACAGCAAACAACAGGAGATTCTCCCCCTATACCTCTTACAAAATGCTAAAAATCTGACAATTTTGAAAGACGACGCATCCTTCATTCTTCAATTTGTAATGTTAAGATGAATACATTTGATTTATTTAAAAAACATGCAGAAACTGAATGGGAAATCAAATATGTGCGGCTCACGCTGCAATGCAATCTGCACAATGTTAAAGATGGACATTCTTGCTAGTGGTTTATCATCAATGCCTTACTGTATGTGATTGCAGAAGTCACAGAAGTCAGAAAGGTGTTGTTGTTCTGTACAGTTATGTAGTTCCTACAACACAAGTCAAAAGCAACAATAACAATGGGCCAGATTCAGATTTTAGGCACTCATGACTTAAGCTGGGCATACACTATAAGATAAATTGTTTAAATTTTTTAAGCCTGGGCAAAACCATGTTGAATTGCAGGGGAGGTAAATATAATTCATTGCAATCTGTATTACAGGTGAGAGATGATGTTTCTAGCACAAGTCTAAAAACAGTGTAACAGTAACACTGGTCAGTATTTGTGTGCAACATGCAAAAATAAAGTATTCTCCCTGCATGCAAACACTGACATTCATTTTACCTCCCCTGCAATTCATCATGGTTTTACCCATGCGTGCCTAAGTCATGAGTGCCTAAAGATCCGAATCTGGTCCAAGGTTAGGACATCCCTATTGGATGACTTAAGTACTCTTTCACAACATTGTGGATTCAAACACTACAATGTTGAATGGAATGCCCCATTCTGTCTAAATTACCCCTAAGTGCCCACAGAGCAGGATAAGTAGAATCAATCATCTTATGATTGGTGCACCTCAGGAGGTATGGAAATGTTTACAGAATATTATTTGATCCAGGGCTCGAAGTGGGGGTGTATACGGGGGTATGCTATACCATCAGTTCCCACTCATGTAATTGGGAAACTTCGAATCTCCATTGACTTCTATTATATTCTGTGTTTCTATACCACCACTTCTAAATTTCCACTTCAAATCGCTGATTTGATCCAAATCTGTTACTTGTTCCCTACAGAACCCTTATATAACCCATATATTCATTTTCCATATCCCTTGAAAATGATGGAGATGTAGCCTAGCAATAGGCCCATATCAGATATATTGTGATGTTGTCCCAGGCTGTTTTCCTTTTGTAGAGTAGTCTTGGGTACATACATTAAATAAGAACCCTAGACTGGTTCACCTCGCTTCTGCTTCATTTCATTTTGCTATACAGTAGGTCCCCTTTAATGCTCCTGAGAAATGCTGCATTGGAAATCCTGTACCTTCCCTTTCAGCAAAGATTGGTACACGTTATTCCTGTTATCAAGGAACAAATGATTAGACTATGCTGCCATATGGCACATGTGGGTGTATTTATAATTAGGCAGACGGTTATAATATTAATTAAATCCCTCATGTCATTTCCCTGGCTCACTCCTCAGTAAAACATCTTTGCTTCACATTTCTTCCACCAAACACACCTCATTCATCCCACCATACCCCTCCAGATCCAGAAGGAAGATGGCCGCCGTTGTCATATATCAACTGGAAGAAATATTCATAGGAATAACAAACACACACACAGCCCAATACAGACACTATTACACCATCGTAGCAGTGCACACAAAAAGCAAGGAGGTACCACTACAACATTACATGTGTATACTCAGCTCAGACACAGCTACACGTTTTCATGTATACACCTATAGCTAGCCCAGGACATTATAGACTCTTCGCTGAAGCTCCCCTTAGTACACTCGTCTTCAGGTTAAGCAGAACTCATTTAGAAATAAATGTGATCGCAAGAAGCCATGAACTAAGTGTAACCTTTAAACTACATCACCAAAGAGATCAAGGCTGCTGGCATCTTACCAACCAGAGTATCGAGTTATGATTAGCTCATGACCGCATATATATAAACAAAAATGTGGCCATCAGCGGACTACATTCCTAGCCAGGCCGCTCACAATCTGATCAGTCCTCTTTGGATTTTGATCAGGAGCAATGACTGCTTCTTTCCCACATGCTATGCAATGTCGGGCCAATTTTATATCAAGGGCTGTTAGAGAATGTCTTGGATGTCCCTTATAAAGTATGATTTATTTTTGTAATAAAGAACATAACTATTGGTGTGTTACTTGATTCTCTTAATGGAAATGTGGTGTTTCTTTCCCAGCCAATACCCATACATTCTCTCGAAATAAGGCTGATGGTTACCAGTACCTTTACCTACACATTTAACTCCACATGTACAGGTGTACAATTCTTATTTCATTGTCAGTAACGCAAGAATATAAGATTACTTATGAAAAATGGTACACTAAGGTATTTTTTTACCCTGTAAGCAAAGCCTGAGGAGCCAGGAGAGGGCTTATATCCTTGGCACTCCTCAAGACGGATTTGATGGTTTTGGCACATGTTACTAAGTGTAGTAGACACAGGTTCACAGGAAATCCAGACAGTCTGTTTTTCCAAGTACAATGAGCCAAGACTCTTAGAGGAACGTAACATAGCAAGTATCTGGTGGTACAGTAGTTAGAGAAGCTACATAATTACTCCTGGTGAACCTTATCTTGACATGAATGGCCTAAATAAAATATGCATTGAGTAATAGGTAATCAGGACAAGGAAATAAAAATGACAATGTTTTGTGCAGAATCACATTTAATGGTCACAAACCAGGTTTACATTTACATCACCCACCTCCAATACTGGTTGTCCATATGGAAGCTATTGTCTAGTGCAGGGTTTCTCAGCCAGTGGTACATCCCATTTTACTATTTACCACCCACCATGCATACATGGAGTAGAACGCTGCACTGACTGTACTATTTAAATACCTTCCATCATGTGTACTTGGAGTAGAACCCAGGCCCTCATCATACTATTTAAATGCCTCTCACAGTGCACTTACCTACCCCACCAACATACAATGCCGGATAAGGACACCAGGGGTCCCCAGTCTGTTGGGGGGCCTCTCTCTCTCCATCCTCTTCAAGGGCCTCCCTACATGGTAATCTCCCCCTCCCCACTGCCATGGCCAATGAGGAGCAGGGGCTTCTAATTAGCCGTGACCCACGGTAAACAGTCCCCCACTGCTGCAGGGGCTCCTGATTGCCTGCCACCCACGGCAGTGTTGGAGTGGGAGGGCGATTACTGGTGCCAGAGTGTCCTCAAACACTTAGGGGTAAATTTACTAGGCAGGGAATTTGCTGGGGAATTGAAAAGTGGAGAAGTTGCCCATAGCAACCAATCAGATTCGAGCTTACATTCTCCAGTATGTAAAATTAAACTGAGACCTCGAATCTGATTGGTTGCTATGGGCAACTTNCCCACTTTTCAATTCCCCAGCAAATTCCCTGCTTAGTAAATATACCCCTTAATCTGTCTCTGCTGACATATATGCCACAAGTACGAAAGTCTGGATCCAGAGCTTGTATAGGTTAAAAAGTGCATGGGCATGGGAAAATGTGTTTTGGATGCGTCTGGATCTGGCCCATTATATACATTATTCCATTTGATTGCATTTGGGAAGATCAATATAATAACATCATTCAGTTGTTTAGTTTGGAAGAAAAAAAAAAGGAAAAAGAGCAACATGACATCTTTATAAAGATATTGATTATTGTTAGCAGGCTCTTAACACAGACAATTGCTCAGGCCAGTAGCGAAAGAGAAACCTCTTGAAAAAAATTATTATCATAGCAAATCCAAAGCATATGACATGTATGAATTATATGTGCCGCCCATGGAGCAGGAAATCTATGATTGCACAATAATAACAATTTACCAGCACATAAATGTTGAATTTACAACACTTTTGTTTTGCGGGGGGAGAATTATCTGTGTAGATTCCATTCTTTACACCCTGAACATCTGTGTCCATGTGTTTAGTTGCAGTTAGTACCTAAAATGCTAACCACTACTACTATAAGGTCATCAACTGGGTAAGGTAATAGTTTATGTTAATGTTTATACATACCTCCCCACTTTTGTGGGACTGTCCCGCTGTCCCTCCCGCCTCGGGTTTTGTCCCGCAATGGGGACAAACTTTGTTTTTAATTAGTATGTGACATTAACTGTGAGACGCGGCATCAAAAAAGTTGTGTGGCCTGGGCAGAAAGGGGCAGAGCCAGGATGTGCCGGGGGCGGGGCATATGTGTCCCACTCTCCGGACCCTGTAAGTTGGGAGGTATGGTTTATCAGATTGCACATTTCACGTATACTATATTTTCACCCAGGGGTGCCACAACTTTTTTCAGTGGGGGGGGCGGAAAAATATGTTCATTTG
>JABWIB010000024.1:134389-173188 GCA_016617825.1 Platyplectrum ornatum | reverse complement strand
CAGTGTGTGCATGCAGGGAGAATACTTTATTGTTGCATGTTGCACACAGATACTGACCAGCGTTACTGTTACACTGTTATTACACTTGTGCTGGAAACATAATCTCTCACCTGTAATACTGATTGCAATTAATTCAATTTGCCTCCCCTGCAATTCATCATGGTTTTGCCCACTCTTGAAAAAATGTTTAGATTGGAACAATTTATCTTATAGTGTATGCCCAGCTTAAGTTTTAGGAAGACTTTATATTTATAACATTATGCAGATTCAGCACTGTGCGCTGAAACAAAGGCAATCCATCCATAGTTTAATAATGGGGAATAAATGTGTTAAACTGTGCTCCCTTTTGATATTGAGAATATCTCTATTTCATAAAAACTTTTTATTATCAAGACAATGTTAATGTCTTGACAACATATTTTGAAACATATAATCAAAAACAAATATTGAAACAATGTCCTTGTTATAGTCCAATTGCATAAGGCAAATTGTTAGGGTGCATCTATGCTTTAGAGTCCCGTGGAAAGTCTCTATGGAAACTACAATGATCAGAGCCTTCGTCGTGTGTCTCAGTGGGTATTCCACAATGTGCTTCAGTTGTAATGTGTTGTCCTTAGAAATGGTTTTCTACTTTATGGTGTAAGCAACTTGCGCTGTAAATTGTATTTTCACACATCATAATAAAACTGATTCTGGACTCACAGTTTGTTGTCTCTCTACGAGCCATTTTAATATGCACATGTTACAATATAGGGGACTTGTGTGTTAATTGCATAAGTCCCTTAATGTTCTTAAACACCTTTATGTAGAGTGCTAGAGAATAACTTAAGGTAAGGTTCTAAACATGTAACTGGCCATTTTGTGTCCATTTGAATGGTGCAACAGGGAAAGAGAATTGAAAAGATGTGATCGTATTAAATCATGATATATATATATATATATATATATATATACAGGGCCGCCATCAGGGGGGGACAGCCGGGCCTACAGTCCCGGACACGGACGTCCCTCCACTTCCCAGCAGTGGCCCGGCGCCCTGCACTGGACACCGGCCACTGCCAGCAGCCTGCATTAAATCACATAGACGCCATTATTGGCGTCTATGTGCCTTTAAATAGGCCCGTCGGCCTCCCGCAGTGACGTCATGACGTCACAACGTCCTGCCGATATGTGGGGGGCCCGGCCGCCCGGGACTTTGTGAGTCCCGGGCCTGGCCAATCGTGAAGGCGGCCCTGTATATATATATATATATATATATATATATATAGTGAGAGAGTGAGAGAGAGAGAGAGAGAGAGAGAGAGAGAGAGTTTTATAACACTTGCTTTAAAATCCCCACTTTGCCTGTTACCCGTAGAGCCCCGCACGCAATGTCTTGACGTCACGCCGCTGCTTGTATCCTGTGTGAAATGAGAACATGAAGAGCAGAACAGCAGATGAATGGGGCCAGCAAGAAGAAACAGAAGAGGCTTCACTGTACATGAAATCATCTCATTTTGCATGAAGAATGCAGGTAAGCCAAGTGTATTTTTTAGTGTGAAGTGGATATTTGTGCACCTTTGCCTACGACTCTCTTGATACACCATTGATTTATCAAGCAGTAGATACTTGGAATGTAACATCACTTTGGAATGTCTTTAAGTCCTCAATAAAAGTAATTTATGCATGTATTTTATACAGGTCCTGAGGAGACAGATTCCGCTATTGTTAGTTGATGTTTAAAGTAATCGCTGGATGAACATCAATGATATTTAATTGATTTGAAATGACAGGTAAGAGTATCTATGCTCCTCTTACCACTATGGCCAGTGCTGGTGCTGTATAGGTTGGAATTGAATGTTTTTTATACAAGTAGCAGATATGAACCTGTTGAGTCAGCTTCTTTTCTAGCCCATAAATCTGCTGCTATTTCATGTGGCACACAAGTACTAGGGAGCGTCACTGTTTACACAGCTATTAGGGTGTCACCTATCACTCAATATAATTCTGTTGCGCTAGATTAAGCACAAACTCCTCTTCCAAATATGCGAATACCATTAGCCTGCGCCTCACAATCCTTAGTACTTGAATAATCCTCTCATATATGGTTAATCTCACCTAAATCATATGCATATATGCATTTATGACATGACTCCCATACAGCTTTCCAATTAATGCATTAGAGGAAAATAATACCCTGTGGGGATTTGCAGGAGCACATACCGCAGCCTGTTCACACCGCACACTGTAGTAGTGCAGGGAAATCGGGCTACCATGAAAACCCTGGCTTTATGCATGAAAACTAAACGGAGGATAAACAAAAAGGTCACTGAATTCTATAACATTGGGCTTTATACAAACTCCAAAGACACTATCTGAATGAGGATAATGGGATTGTGGGATTCAACAAGTAGAGGAGCACTCCTCTTCAAATTCCAATTAATACTATTAGTACTACCCATCTTTCTTTCTTCTGCACAGAGACCAAGTTCAACACATATTACAAAAGACATATTCCCATCCTGCGGGATTGTCACAATGACTGACAATACTGACATCTAGGGAAAACTAGTGGGGAGAGGTGTATCCACCCTGCTATTATCATTCTGTGGAGCTAATGTTTTCTCACATGTCACAAATTGCTTTTTTATAACTGTTTTGACACTGCACCAAGAGAATATCCTATGTTAATGAAAAAGGTAAACTTTTGCAGATGTATTTGCTGTCTGATACACAATAGGTTATATAATCACTGCATGATAGGTGGTGCCATACATCATTCTGCATAGATGAGCCCCAGTGAGATTACACTATTGCAGCAAAATATATAAAGCATTCATCATGTAAGTACAATTGCTTATTTCTATCCCGGGAAATGACACTTCCACAACTATCCAAATTAAGAGTGTAAGATTGCAGTGTCCAAGTGTGGCCCTTGACACCATATGAGCAGCTCTGCCGGAGTATCCCTTGGGAATACAAGCTACAATAATATCGATGTAATAGTTTAGTAAGAAAAACCACACAGCTGAAATAATATGAAATCGCCTTTACATATAATACATATGTGGACATATGTGTGACATTGTAATGTGTGACAGTACACTGGTACATACAAAGTCCGCTCACATTCTCCTTTTGTAAGTATAGAATGTCATACAGAAGTCTGGAATCGTCCAGTGACATAAAAATATAAAATACAGAATATAGTATACCTTGTGTAGTAAGAATCCACTCCTAAGGTCTCCCGGACATTAGCAATATATTGTTCTAGAACTGAACTATTTGACCCCTGAAAACTCAGACTTCCAGACTCCATGAAATCACCAGGGTTATCCAATGAGGTATCTCCCAAATAGTATTCATGAAACTTTAGGATTCCTGCAAAATAAAATGTACGATATGCATTATCAATAAATGTTCCGCATCTTAAGATATCTGTAAATATTCATGACAGAAGGCAAAGAATGAAATAATGAAAGTCTTACCTGAACCAGGAGCAAGTAACCAGCTGTACAGATAACCCGCGGCTAGGGAGAAATAGAGCACCAGGCCTCTTTGGCTGTTTATAGTCTCTAGAATTTGGTCAATTGTAACAGGTGAATAAGGGTCAGTGTCTTGCTGTCCAGTTTGCCGTTCAACAAGAAGATCAGCAAAAGCCCTTGTTCTTCCTCTTTCTGCCACTGCCAAGGCCTCATCGTGATGTCCTATGAAAGATGACAAGTGTGAGTCCTGACATTCAGGAAAAATCATGATTTGAAATGTTATACCTGCCTGCCTTACTAGTGACATTCTCTGTGGTGTCTATTGCAGCTCCTATTAAATGTCCTCTGATTTGTCCGTGAGACTCCTGAATTTTGGCCAGGTATCCTAAGAACATCTCCCGGAAACTGGGCTGATTTCATGTAAATCACTGCCTCAGCCCCGATTAGTTCTATGATGGGTGGGGCTTGAAAGTTAAGGCCTGCCCATTTATGGCAAAGGATATTCATATGTTTCATCACCAAATGGAAAAGTGTGGAAACATGTAGCGGTGAGCAGAACTCTAAGGCCTAAATTTACTAAGCGGAGGAGAATGCAGTAAGATTGAAAAGTGGGGATGTTGCCCATAGCAACCAATCAGGTTCGAGTTCACATTCTCCAATGAGTAAAATGAAAATGAGAGCTCGATTCTGATAACTGAGAGCTCGATTCTGATTGGTTGTTATGGGCAACATCCCCACTTTTCAATCTCACTGCAATCTCACCGCTTAGTAAATTTAGGCCTAAATGTTGGATTAGACCGTAAGTGTGTTACTTCCTTACAAGCTATTCTTAATCAAGAACTATAAATCATTAAGCAATTCTATTTGCTCTTCAGTTTCAAAGGCATTATATACTGTATATGTAGACTGCAAAATGTACGACACGCTATTACTATTTATTACTAGTATTATTAGTTGTAATTTAAAGTAGTAAATTATAAAAATGCTGATTATTTGCTGATGTGCATGTAATATCCTATACTAGAATGGATGTAATGTGAAACAGCTATCGTTTCTATACGGCCATAGCTGTATAAAGCACAGCTAATTATTTTAATTATAATGTAGCAGTGTACAATGTCATGGTATTATGTGTACAAAGTAGAAGGAGAGGACAGCAGTATCTAGCAGTATCACAAGACACATAGCACCCTGCCAAAGTGATTTAGAGACAGGTTAGAACAACAGTCTCTCTCCATTGCTGTTAACAGTATCTACCGAAGATAAATCCTTATTTGAAGATTTAAGGACAGCAATGTGTTATGCCTATGGCAGGTCCACTTTAAGTGTCATGACAACAGGCCTTCTCAGTGAGCAAAGGATGCNGCTATTCTTACCGAGAGTGATGAGCACGCGCTGCAGAGCCTGGTATGACGACGTTTGCAGATCAAAGAGCGAGAGCTTATAATCAGTGCTGAGCTGGGACTCGTGTCTTATTGTTTCAAATAACGCTGAAGCTCTGTAAAGCTGAAACCAGAGAAAACACTTTGCTCATTAAATATCTGACAACCTGTCTTGTAATGTAAGCTTCCTAGAGGAATTGCTGCTATTCTGGTCATTTCATCCCATTGTAATTAAATAGGAATTATGCGAAACCATGCTATAGAAAGAGAAAGAGCAGATGCTGTGGTGGTGTATTTATTTACAGTAAGCAATATGTTTTCATTTTATGTATATTGATTATGCTACAGTTCTGAAACATGAACCCGCTCCGCTCAGAACTGCTGGAATGTTAAAGGGAAATGATACCCTATTTATAGCTGCATTTTTTCCACAACAATACAAATTGTGGCCATATTACATAGAAACCCATATTTCCCACAGACCACGCTCTATACATGCAGTCGTGTAATTCTATATTGTTTACTATTGCATAATATGTGAGTACTCTAGTATTATATGCTACATAAGGAAAAGGAAATACGGGCCAGTAACCATGAAGCTGGTGAAGCAGCTACTTCCAGTATAAAGGCTTAGCCTGGATGATCACCAATGAATACATGTAGTCTACTTTGAATTTAATATTTATTAATATTTATTATACGCTACAAAGTGTCTGACACCAAACAATGGTGAATACAGACAGACAGAATGGGTTGGGAAAAGGAGCCTTGCCCTCAAGCTGACATTCTAAGGAAGATTGATACATACGGGTAACTACACATACACATACACTAGGGACAAGTTAGCCAGTGGCCAATTAACCTACTGTTTTTGGCATGTGGGAGAAAACCAGAGACACTGAGAACATACTGGCCTAAATTTTCTAAGCAGGGAGTTAGAAAATTGGGGATGTTGCCCAGAGCAACCAATGAGATACGAGCTTGCATTTGCCAGTATGTAATATGAAACTGAGAGTTTGAATCTGATTGGTTGCTATGGGCAATATCCCCACTTTTCAGTCTCCCCGCTTAGTAAATATAGGCCACAAACTCTGCAAAGATAAACTCATAACTGAATAATGGGCTGGATCCAAACTTAAGTAGACTCCTCTGCGGTGGAGTTACCACAGTGCAATCCGTGTGAAAGAGTAGTATACTCTACTCACACGTATGGCACCTCCATATCTTGGACACTAACTTATCAGTTACACACCCATCACAAATGAAATAGGGCTGATGCCTAATGGAGGCTATGCTTAACCAAGCCCTTACTGTACCTATCCCTGCCCACCATGTGTACGTGCGTCACTAAAAAACATTAAAGTCTCGCTTGCCGTAGCTGTTTTAATATTGACACCAGTATTCTCTAGCCTTTAATATTAAGTGGATCTGTTGCCAATTTTAATAAGATCTGCATATGTGTATACTGTGATGCATTCTTGTTATATAAACATAACTTATTATTTATTGATTTAAAGTTGTATAAGTTAAGAATTTCCAAGACAATAAATGCAGCTTAGCTCTCAGATGTGAAGAGTGTTTAGTTTGGAAATCAAAATAAATGATTTCATTTGGGAATTAGTTGAAAGTTAAAGAAAAGATTTGTTTATAATGAACCTATCTGGTGGGAAACAATTGCATAAGTATGTTTTTATGTGCAATAACCATGTAATAAACACATTAGCAGAATATAGTAAGCTGCATTGGTCAGGTAAAGAGAACAAACAGTGATACTTGATTATCTTGTATGACAGTACATATACCAGTGGCCATTGCATTTCACTGGGATACATGCACTGACCTGGTGTTGAGCTTCTTCCAAGTTTCCACTTGCCCAAAGCGAAAGCCCTAGGCGGTGTCTAATTTTTGCTTCATCCTCTCTGCGGGCCAGCTGTTCTGCTAACCTCAAGCCTTTATACAAAACAAACAAGCAGACTGTAAGGTAATGCGCAAATGACCATTTCCCACATTGACACATAACAGAGGTTACTCAGTGAGATCAGCTTTCTTTTGCAAAATAGAGCCATCTTCTCATGTTTACTCAAGGGAAAATTTACAGAACACAGTCATGTACATAAATTTTCCATATATAGTGGTCAACTAAGATTAAAGAAGAACTATTGCCTTCTTAGTGCATGAATATTGATGTTATATATTTGAACTAGTTTTATTTGGATTTTATATTTTAGATATTTGTTTAATACATAGACTATAAGAAGTTGCTGTTTTTGTATAGTTAGTTTTCTTTATTCTTAAGTGGGGGTATGGAGGAGCATTTATCACAAAATCCTGGTTCAGGAGGGGGTGGGGCATAGCTGTGGAAAGTGTTGTTACTCCATACTGGTGTATACCGGGCCCACTTCAACCACTGCTCTGAGGTCAACAGCAATGTTCATTATGTTAGGCTGGGTATAGTACGGCTGCACCTTCTCATGTTTACAACAGTCATTTTGAGCCACCAGATATGATTGTTTTTGGAAAAATGGGAGTCTCCTGAGAAATGGGCTGTGTGCAAAATGGTATAGGCCAGACTAAAAAACGATCAGGGTGCTATAGCGTATTTAATTACTCTTTTCCTATGAGTACCCACATCCCCATATAGCCATTTTGCATGGTCTGGTCGCATTTCCAACACTTAAGTGTGAACTTACCTTCTTGTAAGTACATTACTGCTTGTGAGTAGTTCTGCAAAGCATGATGGGTCCTTCCTAAGCTGCTGTAAGCTACTGTCTTTGCCACCAGGTCGTTCATTTCTGCTGCAATGCTAAGGTGTTGCTCCTGATAAACCACAGCTCTCTCAAAGTTACCCAGGGATTCATACGTGAGTCCCAGGTTTCCATAGGCTCGAGCTTGGCAAGATGGATTATTGGTTTCTTCAGCTATCTGTAAGTCCAGCTGATGGTACTCCAATGCTGTGTCGAATTCTCCCATCTGCTGATACACACCGCCTAGACCACAGGCTGCATCACTCTCCAGTATCTGGTCTTTCATTTCTCTTGCAATGTTTAATTGGCGTTCTAGACAGGATATCGCTTGCTCATAATTTCCTAGCTGACTGTGCAAATTACCCAGCTCTCCATATGCCTGGGCTTTGTTTGATGTTTCCCCAAGTTCATGAGCAACCACAAGTCTCTTCTCAAAACATACAAGTGACTGTTGTAAGTTTCCCATAGACCTAGAGTAATTAAAAAAAAGAAAACAACAAGTGTAAATGTAAATAAAAGACCAAATAATTATGCATAAAAATGACTATTTCTACATCACCTACTCTGATCACATTCATATAAGTATAGTATGCAGTGTCTCTTTATCGTTCACCATTGTGTCATAACACACACGCACCAGTTTGACCTGGACTCTGTATGACAGAATCTACAATAATTGGGAAGGCAATGTTAGACAGTAATACCCATACACATCCAGTCCTGACCAGATGCCGGCCATTAGAATCTTCAATGCTGATATTTCACTTGTGTGCCCACAGCACTTCTATTCTGTAAAATGTCAATGCAGTAACTTGCCTGCGCATGCAGGGAAATGTGTCTGGCATATACTGACTATCATGAGCCACAGATACAGATATTGGTACTGATCAGACTTGTGATGGGCAATAAACAGCTGTCTTCCTCCTCTAATTTCTGCCTTGATTGCTAATTTTCTTACCAGAATGTGCTAATAGGACATTTCACTATCAATATCTTCTTAACTATTAGTAGTAATCCAAATGTATAGTCATGTACAATACAAAAGAAAAACGAAATGGAATGATTCCTCAGAGCATCCGCACAGGACACCCATCCATGCTGTACAAATTATTGCAAACACATAATTTTCTGCAATGAAGCTGTTAAGCCATCGACTACAGTATCCGGCTCGACATGTGAAAGCCATGGCTCTTATTTGCTCAATAAATGTATAGTGTTTCCGTATACGTTTCATATCTTTCTGTTTAATGTCATTGTGTGATATTTAATTCCAATAACATCCATGTACACAGCAGAATATTATCCGTAGCGAACAAAAGATAAACGTATTAAACCCATGGTAAAATCACTTAGGACAAAATAAGAAATGTTTTTGGCAGCTGTGCATCAAACCTAAAAAGGGTTATTTAGGTTAAAACAAACAACCTTTCTGTCACATATAATCCTCCTAAGTATTGATTTGAGTACACATCATAATAATTGCATTTCAGCAGTGTCTGAAGCACAGTTGTGAGTATAGGGAATGGCAAAAACAAAAACAAGCACTTGAAGTTAGATTGCAACATAATAAATATGTGCCTTGTATTAGCGAAATGTATTTTTATGTCATTTATGTGTCATGGGGTTTACTGTCCATCATTGCACACCACAGGAATACTAGTCATTTAGAAGCATTTACTTACCTGTGTCCATTTCCGAGTCCTCGATATGCTTTGGATTGATCTTGTAGCCGGTTTAGGCTCTGAGCCACAGATAAATACTGTTCATAATATTTTATTGCTTCTTCATAATCTCCTAGAGCATCATAACAATCCCCCAAGTTTCCGTATGCGCGGCCTCTGTCCAGTATGGAGTCATTTCCATTTAGCTGCTGCAACATCGCTAACTGTTGTTCGAAATAGCCAATGGCCTCCTCCATGACATTCATGTTCATTTTGGTGATCCCCATATTGCCATACACCTGAGCCTCTATTGCAGGGTCTTTCAGCTTTTGCCCCAACTCCAGTTGTTCCTCATAACATTTGAAGGCCATGGTGTACTTTTCAAGAGACATGTATACCGCAGCAAGGTGACCGTGCGCTCTGCATTCCCCAGGCAACTCATTTAATTCTTGGAAGACCTCAAGCTCTTGTGTATGATATCCCAAAGCTTTATCATACTTCTGTATCATCCTGTAAGCACTGCCTAAAGCCGCGTAAGCACTAGCTTCCAGCCGTCTGTCTTTGACTTGATGGGCTAAACTCAGTTGCTGCTCGTAAAACTTTATTGCACCATTTATATCTTTCTTAGCAACAAAAATATCACCGAGGTTCCCAAGAGCTCGGAACTTTGCTTGAGAATTATTCAAAGACTGTGCCAAAGACAAAAGGTATTTTTGGCAATCTTCTGCTTTATTATAGTTCATTAATGCCTTAAATGCGAGGCCCAAGTTACAGTACGCCTTGGCTTGGCTTAGTTTGTCATGGAGATCCTTTGCTAGTGCCAGATCCTGCTCGTAGTATTTTACGGCTTCCAGGTAATTCCCTAGGCAATAATGGGCATAACCAAGATTGTGGCACACTTTGCCTTCTCCTTCCATGTCCTGTAGGTCAGGAGACACTTTCAAATACTGCTCATAGAATGGTACAGCCTGCATGTATTCTCCGCGTGAGCAATGGAAGTTCCCAAGATTCCCTAGTGCTCTGGCCTCACTCTGAATGTCCCTTAGTTCTCTAGCAATATTTAGATGGTTTTGGTAGTGCTGCAATGCTCTATCATGAGCGCCCAACGCCTGATATGCCACTGCTAGATTTCCATGTGTAGATGCTTGAGAGGCTCTGTCATTGACCTCCATAGATATCTGAAGTTCTTGCCGATGGTATTTGACAGCTTGGTCATACATGCCGAGAGCGTTGTATGCATTTCCCATGTTGCCATATGCACGACCCTGGGCCGCATAATCATTTAACTCCTGGGCGATGGAAAGGTGAGTTTTATGTAATTTTAGTGCAGTATCAAATTCTCCTTTCATTTGATGAATTATTCCTGCAATGCAAAGTAACAAAACACTGACATTAACTTAGCATATTTAATTACGAGAGAAATCATTCGTGACATCATTTTTATATGCAAGAAAAACGTGTAAATGATTCGTTTATAGTTCCCTTGAAACACAATCTGAAAGCGCCATTTGTCATGCTCTGGCCTGCTTCATTTAGATATTTGCTATTTTTTTTCTACATTGCAATCCAAAGATATGTCATTTTCACACATTTTTATGTACTTAACATGCTCATGACCTGTACCTCAGTGTCTCACTTAGGGGAACCATCATCTGTACTAAATATAAGTATATGTTATAAGAAAGCACTCTTCCTGTTATACATGAATGTTTGAGAGACAGAACAGTGTCAGATTTGCTTATGTCACTGAGTGGCTGATACAATCCCGCGCAAATACGGGGAAAAGCATGCCTTTTACCCGTCTCTTATGGTACAGAAAGATCACATTTTTTAATACGTGGCTCAATAAGCTACAAGCTAAAACGCGCAAGATTTTTTCCCTTACGCAAACAGCAACAAAATAACGCGCAATCAACCATTGAATTGGCCCCTTAGTGATCCCCTTCCCCCCCAATTCTGTCTGATACAGATTGTAAAGTGCTATGCAATATGATGCCACTATATAAAAACCTGGTAATAAGTAAATATTTCTCGCATATTTAGCAGTAATGTATATTTAGATGTCATCGCAATGAGATAAATACTCAGGATGATTGGTTAATGCACACGTGGTCCTCAGGGACCCCGTACCATTGCATGTTTTCCAGGTCTCCTTGCTGGAGCACAGGTGTGTTCATTACGGACAGACACGTTTAGTAAATCCACACAGATGTTTCTCATTGTTTCTCATTATGAGGTCTATTTACGCTGTTTTCTTACCTAGAATTATGAAAACAGTTGTTAGGAAACTTTTAAGTAATAAATTACCTCTCTCCATATTTATAATGGCATGTAAAAAAATGACATACCGCAGAGGTTTGTGTCAGTGCTATTTCATTGACTCATGGAAGCATGTTTCTTTCAGAGTCTTACCCATAATGCCTTACCCAAATGGCACTAAGACATGGGGGCCAAATTTCCCAGAACAACCGAGAGAGTCCCGAATATCAGTCATTTATCCCGGTATCCTGAGAGAGTGCGCAAATCTCCCGGGAGCTGGGTGTAAGGCAATGATTTTATGCAAAGGGATTGATGATGTCACACCCACCCATTCATAGTATGTTTTGTCCCAATCAGGACCTCTAAGCTATCCAGAGTCTCTCCAATATAACCCATTCCACCAGATACAAAACACTCCTTCCAGCAATCAGTTACTATGGTAACCACCCAGGTTGAAGAGAGAATATGTTTCAAATAATGAGTTAATTAAAACCAGATAAGATACAGGAGGAAAATAAGGAACAGAATATTGTGTTCCTAGTGGAATGGGTCATGTTGGAGGATCTGCAATGACCAGTGTTGTATAAATTTCAGGATAATGCGCCGTATCATACATAAACCAGCTTATTTACATGTGAATTAGATCAAGCCTTACTGAGCAATTTCCAGCTTACGTTACTGCTAAGGTATAATGTGAATGAAACAGATGATAATGTAGCTCATTACTATAACATTGTTCATTGTACATATAAAAAAGAGAAGTAGATGAATTTAAAGTGTAGCAGCTGTCTGCACACAGAGGCATTATAACCATCAAAAGCAAGTCATTACGATCCAGCAGATCAGCAGTGGCATGAAACATATAACCGTGTAGACACAGCTTGCTGATTGCATGTTGGGACTGCTTGTTTTGTCTTGTGGAAGACAGGGGAATATCTTTTTATAGTGCTATCTGAACAGCTCAATAGACAAAGGTTCACGAAAATACATAGATATATAGATATCCAAACATGACATTTACCCTTCTTCTAATTTCTAGAGACAGTAAACCTATCATTTATATCATATGCCAGTATCCATCGCCTTCCACTAAGTAACCAGTAAAAAGAGGTATATACCATGATTGCCAACTTTTGCATATTATCAAGATGTGTCCTGTTCCACCAGAGGTGTGTGTCCTGTGAATAACTCCACCTAACACTACCAGGAAATATCAGGGAGTCCGCAACTTACATTCTAAGGGAGATTGGGGCGATTACACATACACATTTTAGACAGTATGTGTTGGGAATTTAGACAGTATGTGTTGGGATGTGGAAGGAAACCATGGGGAGAACATACAAACTCCACATAGATAAAGTTCTATCTGGGAACTGAACTTACAACCTCAGTGCTGTGATACAGTGGCGCTAACCACTGAGCCAACCGGTCACGGTGAAGATTTTACCATACAATACAACAAGCTCCAGAAAAACTTAGCAAACCATTTATCGATAAACCATCNATGGATATTCTTTGAATATCACTATTACCTCATGTTTCTACACCATCTTCATGTGTAACATGTCTTCACTAGTGCCCAACCTTCCGCTCACATTCACTCTTATTGTTTTGCTGTTGTACGTGACAGTAAACACTTCTTTAGCTAAAATATTTTTTTTCCAGTTTACTATGCGAGTACAGTGCAAATTTCATGTCATGTAAATTGGCTATTAAAAGGGTTCATTAGCTATCAACGCTGCAGCAAGTCCTGTCACTAAGCTTTAAGATTAATTGTCGCGGTCTGACCTTAACAGTGACCATCCCCTCTACATGTTCCCAACAACCTTTCAGACAATAACAAGGGACAAAATGGCTGAATTTGAAAGTCATTATATCTCTGGACCGCTATGATTTTTTGAGGATTAAGTTAAAACACAGACAGGCAATAAATTTATATTGATTTCAGATTTTTTATGTTTATAGCGCTGCGTAAAAAAATGTAATATATTTGGTTATCACATAGTTTTGTTTACTAAAAACGTGCAGACATACTTCTATCGCAGTCCATCTCATCACATCTATTCACTGGTTAGAGCTTGATTTGAGCTAATTAAGTCATGATATGTAGAATATATCAGGATTGTCTTTGTGTGTTTCTTTTTCTTCACTATTTACCCGTTACATAAAGCCAAGTGAAGATTTGCACAGGGTTGCCAACTGTAACTTTGATTATTTAGGGAATGCAATATAATTCAAATATATTTAAATAAAATTTGGAGGAGAAAACTATCTGATATTATATTATTACCTATACAGATGTAATCTGTTTGCCTTAGTGATGTATAAGCATCACTGCTGCACTGTGACTATGTTAATGACAAAACTAAGAGTCGCAGTAGGGGGTGGGGTGGAGGGCGTGATTTGCGTGAGATCAGCCCCCTGCATTAAAAAACCCATACATTTGCTATGAATGGGTGGATGTGATGTCATCAAGCCCCGTCCATTCATGGTACTGATCAGGGCTGCGGCATTTAATCACGCCTGGGTCCGGTCGATATAGGCCAATCTCTATAGCAAGTTGCTTTAGAAAGGGACTAGCACTATGAGCCTAGATATTTGCAATCCATATTTCCGTACAAAGAGATATGTTGTAGCAACTGGGTTCAACCCTTATATACTACCCAGCTTTCTGCCCCGGAAATCTTAAGCTGTGGATTCCCACACACACAAGGTAAGTGGTCTCCTCATGTATGCACAGAAATCTGTACATTGCAACTCTGAACATGGACTACCGCAGGTCCTGCATTCAGCTGGATCTGGACCCTGATTCAAAAAATAAATACCTGCAACCAACCAAATTCATCCTTCATCCTGTTTTGAGGCTGCTTTTCCCCTCTGGGCTTATTCCTGGTCTAATTGTAGGAAGCTTTCAGTGGTTGTACTTGTGATTTGGCAGGAGAGTGGTGCATTGCAGAGGAATTGATAAGGAGAAGGTGCTGTTTGTACCAAGGAGCGCTCTTATTTTGCTGGTATACTGGGTTGTTCATAAATTAGGCTGGCACTGAGTTACACTTATACGTGCGAACTTGGATCCTGTGGAAGTCTCGGATCATGACAATAGGTGCTTTTTAATACATTCACATCTTTGTTTAAAGATCAACATTTATTGAATTTTTTTTTTACTTTTTAGCAAAAATAATTGCCTGTTTTTTATATAATATTATGTGTACATGTGGCAGCTGTAGCACAGGGGTTTAAAGAGTACGTGTACAGCATTAGGATTGTATTTGCAATAATGAGGGGTGATCATGGCAACACATTTGAATAATGCAGTTTAATTTTAAAGCATTTAAAAACCTTTGGCTACAACATCTAATGGCACTTGGTAGTCATATAGTATGCATAAAAAAACAACATTTCCAAAGTAATGAACAGATAACACTAAGGTGCTTATTGGTAAACAAGGTTTGATGAGTACCCCAGTCTAGATGGGTAGGTACAGACTGATCCTGACCTTCACCTTCATTTTAAATCCACAGCAACTCCATAAATTATGATAGTTTAAGTTCTAATTGGGAAATTAGAACTTAGCTAGGAAACTTCACCTCTCAATTCTGTTTTCATAGTGTATACTTGCCTCCCCTTCAGGTCAATGTTTGGTGTTGCGCATGTTTTGCCCTTACTCCCAAACTCTAGATCAGCCCCTGTATGGTTAAGTCTAAATATTTCTGCAATAAATCCCTGCAGTCAAAATAATTCCATATATTAATATCCAGAAAATCACTCTTCCCATGCCCTGCTCTTCCCATGCGCTGTCACCGTTATGAGTTCACTCTCCAGAGAACAACAGTGATTTTATAAAGTCCAGAGGCAATGCAAATGACTTTTTACAGCAAACTAAAAGTATACACAGGAAATATAAATTATTCATCCCCAACAATGTTTTAATTAAATGTGGTTTAATTAACAGGTAAGGCTCTTACTACATATGCAATACAAAACATGTCTAGGGTGTAAAAAACCAGGGTTTGACTTTTAAGTAACCCAAGACTTAAGTCTTCTTTTTTTTTATTTGAATTTTTTATTTTTTCCCAGTTGTGTAAAACTCTTAAGCAAATGAACAGTTCTTCCTAACAAGGGTTGAGTCATTTGGGCTAATAAGTACTGGGAGTTGCTCACAACAGGCATTCTTATGCCAAATAGCTCCATACACTTGTCTTATAAATTAATGGCACAGTAACAGTATAACAATAGATAAATGGAGAAAACTTAATTATATTAACATTAGAAATACCCTATCCACTGGACATCGTTAGCCTGTAATAGTAAGAAAATGACCTTTGCCATAAATATAGCCTTTGTCATTCTAACCCATCACTCATATGAAGTAATGAGGATATGCCACAATGCCTACAGTCCAAGTGATCTAATTAATACAGTATTTCATTGTGTCCACGGTGCCTGGTAATCAATTTGAGAAAATACTGTCAGGTTCACCTATTTCCATGGACTATGACCGGTATCATCTGCTTTGCCTTGTAAAATACACAGAAGTAAATGAAAATAAAATATGTTGTACATAAAATAATTGGAACACATAATTCCTGACTATGTTTCCAGTCTTTTTTGCTAGTAAAAGTCATATGTATATATTATATTTTACAGCCAATTCGCATTCTAACTAGCGTTTTGCATATGATCTCGCTATGAGGCAAAATGCACCGTTCCAGTACCTGAAATCCTAAACAAAATATATATATATACTGCTATGATAGAATGAAACGTAAAATGGGCTTTTATGGATAGTAACTGAATTGGTTTTTGTAGGTTAAAAAACACTGTTGGAATGAAGCATTTAAACAAGATTGCACAGATGGAAAATTAAATCATCTGCCTGTTTGAACAAATCAATGAAGATTATCAGTGTTCAGGAGTACGTGGCTCATGAAAAAGAGGTCGATTATACAGCTGGCAAGAAATGTGTCTGGAGAAACCTCTATGGCAAATTCTTCAGTCATGCAAATTTCTCAAATCACACGTTAACAGCGAGTTCACTTCTCTCATTGTGCTTTGTTACCAATCCTAAATACATTTCTGCGAGCCTTCCTCTTTTATCATATTTTAATTTATTTATATTATTTACTTCCAGTGCAAGTACATTTAATATTTATTGAGGAGTCTAGGCACTAAGGGGAACTAAACTGTAGCTAAAGATGACTATTTCCCCCAGTAAAATGCTATGCCACACCAACATGGGTGAATAGTAGGAATAATGTGGAAAGCCAGCTTGATTTTCCTTCTACAATCCGGGGCTTGCGAGATGGTTGGCCTGCTGGCCTCAGTGGACCATCATAGCACCAGGTGGCTGCCATTTCTATTTTGTCCAATATAAACTATAGGGTATAGTCAGCAACCTTCCAGAGAAACACTTTGGGGTATATTTACTAAGCGGTGAGATTGCTATATACTCTTTTATATAATATCCTCCATTTGTAGTAATAATAACTGGTTAAAGGTCTGGTGAAGGACGAGTTGCATCTGTTGCGTCACTCTGGACAGTTCTGCCTCTCCCAATTCATAATAACAGCTGCCAGGGTATAATTTACAAGTAAAAGCACACATTCTATAAGGCTGAGGGTTCATAAGTAAAGAACATTGGAATTGATGAACAGTGAGTTGAAATGGAAGCCTTTACAGATGTAAATGAATTAAGAGAAACCAAAGATGACCTTTATGACGACAGGAAAGTGTCTTTCCTTAAAACTAGTCAGAGCGCAATTTAACCAACGTTGCTGTGACATTTGCACAGTGCAACCTATAAATATTAATTGCCAATTCTACATACACATTACAGCTAGGTAAGAAGTCCCCGATCCAAAACTATCACAAAATATAATTCCAAACAGTGGACTAGATCTAAACTTACGAAATGTTGTCCTGAAGAACCAGATTTCCGTGCTGGACATCTTTATGTCAGGGGTGCAATGGATGGGTCCTGGGGGAGAGAGGAAGGCACGGCAGCTGCTTCAGCTATGCAGCTTAAACCAGTGATCACCACTATGGACCAGATCCAGACTTTTCATACTATTGATTTACTCATGACTTACTCACAAGTTGGAAAAACCATGTTGAATTGCAGTTAAATTTAATTAGCTGCAAACAGTATTAGAGAAGAGAGATTATGTTTCCTAGCACAAGTCTAATAACAGTGTAACAGTAACACTGGTCAGTATCTGCAAAACTAAAATATTCCCTCTTCATGCAAACACTAACTAACTTCATTTTACCTCCCCTGCAATTCAACATGGTTTTGCCAACTCGTGAGTAAGTCAATAGTACATAAAGTCTGGAGCTGTTCCTATATGTATAAGTGTATTATAAATACATGTTGCGCAGTTTAATGGCATAATAATCAGCAGAGCTTCTTTAATATGTATTAAATACTTTACAAGCAGAGCTGTGAGAGCAAGCATCTTTAATGTCGTCTGCTGCGTTGCTCCGCCTGTTGCTTGCTATAGGGCCTAAGCCTGTCACATTCTGCCCCTGCTAAACCCTTACATATTATCTAGATTTCCACCCCATTGTCATTCTTTACTTGCGGACCGTGTGGAAAGTAAGATGTCCTTCATTCGCCCTTGCAGTCTCATAGTGCAGCTTCTGCGCAGTCCTGGATCTGGCCCAGTAAGTTTGAATTAAGTCATCCTTTATTTGTTTTAAAGGAGGGCATCATACAGTGAATAATGCTGAATTATCAGTTTTCTATAGTAAAACATAACAAAATGTGGTAATATATAGTACCGACACAGTAGCTAATAAATCAGTTTTAACTTCCTAACTTTATTCCTGCAAAGCCTCATTTGCAATCTGTACAGTTGAAACAGCAATTACAATGGTTTATGAAGCCCCTTATAAATGTTACACCATTCCAGACTTTGAAAAGAACACAAGACCCCATGGCCTCTGTGAAACACATGAAAAATATAATTTCTCCGTGGGTCACCAAGGGTTCAATTATTAAATGTTAGGCACCTGCACGAAAGGCCAGTTTTGTGAAGGGTCAATTTGTTTGGTTTATAACACTAGCATTTTAGTCTCAGGAGAGCAGCCATTTTACTTGCATTGAGAAAGGTCAAACATCTAAATTCTGACAAAGCCGGTGTAAATAATCACTGAAATAAGATCCGTCCACTGATGCTCTTAAAATGTAGACCAATACCCTTTACCTGGTAGGAAATCACACACTAAGGGGGTACACAACAACAGGAGTGTTATATTGTGTACACAGTAAGGCTGCTTTAACAGACAAAATGATGTTTAAACATTCTACAATGGAAACCATGGAGCAGATTCCGGAGCAGAAAAGGGGTAAATATGAAATGAAAAATTGTGAAAATAGAATTAGAGCTCAGAGATAAAGTAAACTTGTGCAACTCCAATTACTAGATAAAAAAAGGCTATGTCAGGGTTGCCAACTTGGGCCTAGAGCATACCTCCCAAGTGTCCCCACAGTCCCGCCGTTCCTCCTGCTTCCCAGTTTGTCCTGATTAGGGGAAAAACTATTTTTTCCTTATTAAAACCAGTAAGAAGTATATATTTGCTGCGGTCGAAGCAGAAAAAGGAGTGGGGCTTGGGCGAGACCGGGGGCGGTGCCTATTTGTCCCACTGTCGCCAGCCGAGAAGTTGGGAGGTATGCTAGAGATCCTAGAGATTGCAGGGAGATTGAAAATTGGGGATGTTGCCCATAGCAACCAATCAGATTCAAGCTCACATTCTCCAGTTTGTAAAAAAATCTTGAATCTGATTGGTTGCTATTGGAGATATCCACACTTTTTAATATGCCTGCAATCTCCCTCTCTCCTAAATTTAGGCCTTGGTGTTTGAAGTTAAAAGCCGACAGCATGGGGGTGGGTTGGAGGGCATGATTCATGCAAATCATGCACAAATCCTCACCCACTGAATGACAATAACATACATTTACTATGGATGGGCTGGACTAACGTAATGAATTCCCTCCCCATTCATAGTAAAGATCAGGTCTGGAGGCAGCATACCTCCCAACTTACAGGGTCCAGAACGCAAGACACATAATCCCCGGCACAGGCCCCCGACATATTATTTACTTAACATTTTATAAGAAAAAAAAAAGAAGTATAAGAAAGCCAACAGGTTGCAATATAATTATAAGAAAAACTATTTATATTAATCATTATGTAGGAAAAAATCTACAGGACTATGTAAAAAAAAAAACCTAGCTTTATTATTATTATTATTATTATGTACAATGGACTAAACATATTGCCAGTACCACAAACTGATATCGAACCCATGTATAATAATGTACTTTTTGTAGAAATATGAGTATTCATTAGATTGCAGATCTATAAAGACACATAAAGAAATATTGCTCTCAGGACTACAAGTATTCAACAATATTGTTTAATGTTTAATTTCTCTTAACTATATGCTTAACATACCGCTCAAAGAGTAAAAGAGCACTGCACAGCGGAATTAGTGCTATCCCTTGTCAGCACTCTGCTCGACTGCTGCTCAAATTGCTTGACACAAATAGCTATTTTCTTACAACCTGTCGTGCTCAAGGGATTCAAATTGGTTAATCAACCCAGTTCTTGGATTTCACCTGCACACTGTTTTAATTGCTGCCTCTGCAAACCTTGCATGCCCTGATTCCCTAACCTCTCCCTCCTGCAATACACTCCGCTGCAATCTCCAGTTGCTCCTTCACAAAGAGAAAGAGATGAACTTCTTTGTTCACAAATCTTTACTCGGCTACATAAATGACACAACATTAACTTAGCAATAATAACCGCAGCAGTTCAAATGAGTCACTTAATACATCAGCTTTTCTATAATTCCTTTCCCAGTCAAAAAATATAATTTATGTCTCGGCGTTCAATTACTACATCGTCATGAGCAGCGATGCTGTAAATGATGGTAACAGTTAATGATACACAGGAGCTATTCCTCATCCATCACTACATTGCCTCTTTCTTTTTAACCTTATCATAAATATTTTCACTTTTGGATCACGCTTCATTAATCTCCTGGAATTTATAGACTTGTGTTCTGCTTAGCAAAATTAATCCGAAAAATATTTTTCTTTGTAATGGTCATATTTTTGCAGCGTCAGAAAAGAGGTATCTTTCAATTACTCTCATCCATTCTTTGTAAGCTGCATAGTCTTAATATCATGCGTGACAGAGGCTGACCATACAGCTGACTTGATTTTTTTTTCCATGGAATAAGTTATTGTAGTATAATATTTTTTCAAGCCTATATGCAAAATTTGACTGCAAATTTGCAGAATTGTTCACTCCATAGTGTATCCCATCACAATGTATAGACCCTGAGAAGAGCAGACAGGCGAAGGATTGGTGCCTTTCAATTGTGTACCTGAGAAGACTGCTCCGTATACCTTGGACAGCTATAGTAACAAATAAAGAAGTCTTAAATTGCATAAAGCCAGATATATCGCTTGAGAGCAAGATCACGAAACTAAGATTGACATATTTCATGTGTGGCGTGCAAATGGCTTGAAGTAGGACATCATGCTTGGAAAAGTCAGCGGAAAGAGAAGAGCAAGTTGGCAAGGAACACGATGGATAGACACAATGAAGTGACACGGCAAGTGTCTACAACAGCTAAAGGAAACCATCATTGATAAAAAAAAGGGTCGGACATGACTAAACATGACTAAACAAATAAATCATCATCATAAGCAAAATGTCATTTTAGACACTGATAAGAACTAAAATTAATAATCAAAAGTCAAGGATTTTCCGACATACTAACAAGCAGAAGTCGTTCTATCCCCTCACACTGGCAAATGATTTGTCCTTCTGCTTCTTGTGTTGTTACACTAACTCTGGATCAGCCACAGAGATTGCTCTGACCTCACAATAAAGATTTATTGATCATTATGGGGAAGGTTTTCTCTCTACTCTACAGCTTGTTCTAAATTGAATGAAAGCACATAAAAGCAAAGTATCCTTTCCTAGTGATTAACTGATGTTATTACTATGTATTTGTTGCATGTAAAATGTTATGTTGTTAATGAATGTGCCAACAAGTCTATGGCAAATCTACTAAACCCAGGAAGGTTAAGCCTCAAAAGTGAGACAGTTGGAAGGTAAAATTAGACCTATAAGGTGGCCTTATAGGTCATTGTCCAGCTCTATAGCAGTCTCACTATCATTATACTGACATGATATGTTTGTAAGTCTTAACCCTCTCACCACACTGTACAGGTGCAGAAAAACAGTGTCAAGCCTTTTTTGTGATCTTCTACTGTGGCTCTGAAGGAAGTTAGGAAACATTGTGCTTCAGGGCACAGCTATCATGGAAAAACAGTTCCAACATAACAATCCTCCTGCATTACATCAATATGCCTTTGTAATATTCATTCAAAATGTGTGAATATGAGGAAAACCTTAGTTAATTTGAGCGTAATATGATAGTGCTGAATTTGTCGGTACATATATATATATAGCAATAAAAAATGCTCAATTCTTAATGCAACCTCTTCATCATGTGGACATAATATACAATGCCTGAGCTTAATTGTATCACATGCAGCATGTATATATAAAGCACAGACAATGAGGATGTTCCAGGGAAGTATCAGGGTGCATACTGCAGGTTTAGATTTAGCACACAAAGAACAGTATCTCTCACTGCAGGCATCAGTAATACTCTCTGCTTTTCTATTGATTATAAGGTTACACTTAATCTTATGTTATGGAGCTATAATAAAAAAACAGAATGCCTCACAAAAGAATTTACTTAGCACTCAGAGCTGAATTTGAGACATGTTATAGAATAAATGTGTGTTACTATATTTCACTAACATATATTAAAATCTAACAGATATTGTAATATATTTATAATATTAGCTTATTACTGTTCTAGCAAAAAATAATTCTCACATAATCAGTGATAACAGCCAACACAATGACTAGCTATTAATACACAGAGTGCCTTATACCTTAAGTGTACCACTATGATATCAGAGATTTTGCCAAATGTGACTGCCACTTCAAAATTTACTATTTTATACATACATATAGTCGACAGCTTAATGTCAGTTTTATGTATTCCGGAATAGTGCTTATTTATATTTTTTTCATGACTGGAGAAGTATTTTGAAATTATTATTTCAGAATACTACCCTCATTAGGTTAACAGTTGATGCTGGGCCACATAGAGGGGGAACCTATTTACCTGGGCCAGGGGATGCCAGGGGACCTTTAATTTTTTATTAGATTTTTTTGGTTGCTTTTTTACAAAATACTGCTCTTATAGGCCCTGCTCAACATAACCTTAATGTATCCCTACTGAACACATTCCTCAGCAGATAAAAATGGTAATTATTAAATATGACAGAGACCCAGGAAGTTGGCATTCCTGTAGTTGTCGCAGTCTATGTGTCCAGTCATCTTCTTTCATAGTTGCTCTGTATTCACTGTATCCTGTATCTAGAATAGTCCAGTCAGAATAAGGCTGTTCGAAGCATTGAAGCATTGAATCACATCAAGCTAAGACATACATGGAAAACCATTATAAATGTATGCCAATGCAGTAATGTGTGAACCCAAATCTGGGCATCAGTGAATAAATATATATTTTGAGACAAGAAGATAATTTCTTCCAGATCACAATCTTACTATGTACATACACACAGATAACGTATATTATAAAACAATTACTAAGCTTTACCTGATAATGAATGAAATAAATGCGTAGTTTGTTAGGGACTAATTTATAAAACTTATTAACTAAAAGTTTGAAGATAGTGTTTTTTATACATTTTATCTAAACAATAAGTTTTTGTCTCTATTAGTAATGATATTTAGCATACAGTTTTCAGAGTATTTCAGAATTTCTGACAATATTTGAATATAGCGATAACACGGAATGAGAGGGTGGAGCTTAGTGGTAAGTTGTGCATCTGCTAATCAAAACTAAACTCTTCTGACTGTAAGGAGTCAGGAGCAATTGTGACCACTGCAACCCCTGTAGCTACGTCACTGGTCAGGAGCAGGAATCTACAAACAGCTACAGCACAAAAGTAATGGCCATGCAGCTCATGCACATATTATTAATATTACCTCGAAATGGAATCACAAAAGGCTTTTCCTCAAAAGAGTCCAATGGATTGTGTTCTGAATGCTCATAATAACTTTTGCAAAACTCATTTGAAGTGAAATAATAAATGATTTATTGGTTGCAATGTGCTAAACACCTAAGCACTATATTTCCTTTTGAAACAGCAGTTGATGTAAGGCTATGATCCACTTTGAAGTACATCTATTGGCAGCTGAGAGATAAAAGACTGGATGCTACAAAGTAGCTAAAGGGATCTGGAGTTGCAGTGTTAATGATTTACATTCTTCATTTCCACAACCTTGTGCACAGCATCATCGAGGGAAGAACGATTACAATGGGGACCACTTGCTGGTTTCTTGCAAACCTATAACTTATAGAGAAAGCTGGAAACCAGTGATTATACCTTAACTACATTCAGTCTGTCATATTGTCACATGTGCGACAAACTGGTTCAAAAACAAAAAGAAAAGCTATGCACAATTGACACTGACAGTTCAAGTTCACGGCTTGGAGTTTTAGCTGACAAATTCACAATTTTGTAGTGTAGATTTCATGTCAAACAGAAACAAGAGATCTCATTTACAACAGTCAGAAACATGTACGGAAAGGTAATGAAATATTTTAGATGTTGAGGAGTGATATATTAATATTGGAGTACAGTATGGTAAGCTTCACTCCTACCACAGAAATGGACATGTTAACCCAGGTAGCCAAGCTAAACTAGTCCACTTTAACCTGGCTGTCAAGGCAAGATTCACTTTCTTTTACACGGTTTATATATATATATATATATATATATATATATATATATATATATGCGTCAGCCATGCTTTTGCACACTGTGTGATGCTGTCTTAGTGGTATCTGAAATGGTTCAATATTTGCAGACTTTACAATGTGATTCCTCTAACATGTGATTCCTTTAAACATAAGTCTAAATTACTCAAACCAATGGTCGAAGTGGACATTTATAAGTGAGGGTATGGATATTTAGAAGGCGGAATGGAAACACAGAATAAAATAGAAGTCAATTGAGATTTGTAGTTTCTCAATTAAATCAGTGGGAGAAGAGCGGGTATGTCATAACCTGCTCGAGCCCTGACTTAAACATAAAAGGCACTTATATTAAATTCAATATAAAAGGAATATATTGATAATTTATCAAACCTTAACTTACTACTTTGTTAGGCTCCACATATTACTGCATGTCTTCGACCCCATCCCCAGATTCTTTGTGTCCTGTAAAACCCCTATCTTCCACCTATATGATAAGAGACTTTCTACCAGAAGACAGTCAGAAAACAGTGGAGTGATGGACTAAGACACATGGGTCTGGGTCACTGTGGCACAATGTTTTCATTACAGGGTGTCAAGTAGTGTTTCTATGTGTATCAATACACTGCTGGTTGGCTGTTAGTCCACCTGCAGTACAGCCCAGTACAGCTGATTTTAATACTTTTCCGCATTTGCATAGCTTGCACCACCATGGATTAACCTCTAAAAGTCATTCTTTGCGCTTTACACAAGCCCTAAACACGATGGCAAGATATTAATAATGACCATTTATAAATGACCATGGGATATCAGTTTAATGATTAACACAGTGAATTCTTATAACACATTGTATAAATGACATTGGTGTCATATTCTGGAGAAAATGGCTTTATGCTGAAAACAATATGCACTTATTTCTTCTTGCTATTAATTCACAGAAAGGTTTTTATTCCAAGTAATGTATACTTTACTGTCAGAAATCCATCTGATAACATCTGAGAAGCTAATGGACTGGGTATCATCTTCAGCTGTGTGTAAGATGACTTTCTGCATTACTTTTACATCATTCAGTGATCGTGATTGTGATTCATAAGCAGAATCTGACCATTAAAAATCTTACTGTCAACAACTTTTGGATGTTAAAAGTCTACTTGGTGCCCTTGCCCGAGACTGGAAAAAGTTAATGTGCATGACGAAGCTTACAACAGACTTTCACCAAGAACCTGTTATTTCAGAAATATGCATGTCTGTGATTGATAATTAATCAATATTTCACAGATCATGGAATGGTTAATTTTCCCAGTTTGGTATTATCAAATGCTGGGGAATGTATGAATATGAGTATAACATAAACTTGTAATACAGCATGTATCAAACACAGTAGGATGAAAGATAGGATAAAAGATACATTTATTAAGGTTGATGAAATATCAATTTTGATATACAATGCAACGAGTGCTGGAATTTGGTCCTCATATTATAACCCTTTCTGAAGGATGGATTTTTGTGTGTTACTGACCTTTCCCCTTTTTCAAAGATTTGAGGATCAGAAAAGAAATACTTTTAATTATGTGTCTTCCAAAGGTCTATCATGCTGATTTATTCATATTACCAAAAAGAAAACCAGCCAGAAACCTTTTTTTTGTAGGTCGATTGTATTTTAAGAGCCTTCTGTTCCTTTTACTGCATCCTAAGGCAGTTGGGTAGTTTTCTCAGCTTATGACATTATAAATCTTATTTATGTCATGCATTTGGTGCTGTATAATAGCAGAGGTAATGTTTAATGCTTTCATTCTCCTTGCCTTTTCTTGTTGGGGTTTTTTTCCCATTCCACCTATCTCCTACAGCTATAACTACTGTAGCAGCAGGAGATACTTTTCAGTAGCAGAACAAAATATATATTCATTATTTGGCAATATATGGTATTGTTATACTAGTCCTATTAAACTGCTTTTCAATTACTGGAAGAGCGTTTATTTTAGTTTACGCAATAACTCCTGTGGTGCTACAGATTATAAAGGAATAATTTTGCTTTAAGGAATATGAAGATAACTCAAAAAAACTATGAACAACAATCTAATCCAAGTTTCAGATACAACAAACCCTGCATGATACCCGGTAACTGCGTGTGGCAAATGCACCCAAAAGATGTACTCCGTTAAGTGAACGAATATAACACTATGTTTAGTTCATACATTTCGAGTTTCTGTCAAAAACAAAACAAAATTTGTATTAATTTACTAGGAGCTATACTACCATCATATGTAGGAGGCAACTCATATAAGGCCACCCTCGGCTTTGCAGGGCCCGTGCAAAAAAATTTGAGTGGGCCTCTCCGTCAACGGTAATCGCGGCCACATCCCACTACAATCCTTCACTGGTGCAGATCATGGCCAATCAGGAGCCCTGCAGGAAATAGCGGGGTCCTGATTGACCATGGGTCACTGCCAATCAGGGGGTCTAGACAGTCACCTATATGGTCTATACCTAGGTCCACCTATGCTTACTGTGCCCTTTTTAGCTAGATTACAGATTGCCAATATTACTTGAAATAACTACAAGATAAGGGTGGTAGATGAAATATTCATGCTGATTCATACACTTTTGGAGATAAAGTTTACTAATCAGCTAAGACTTCAACAAAAAAAAAATGTGACACCCACCCCCCTACCCCCAATCAGGGCAACAAACTTTTGTGGCAACTGTCCAAGGTAATTGACCTGTTTGACCTTGTGTGGCAGGGTGATTTCCCCCTAAGAGCCAAATACAAAACTGACAGCTTTCATTGCCTCCCAGGCCAATCAAATCCTTCACTTTATATAGCTGGAGAGGGGGAACCATCTGTTTAGATTTCACTCTGAAAGAAAAAGAACTGATGTGTCCTGTATGGGTGCGGAATTAAATGGTCATGCAGACTACAGGAGAAATATAATACAGGAGAGGTAGACAGGTATATACTATGAGTGATAACAATGCAAAGCTATTACATTATATTTCTAATCTATTCTGAGATAGATAAAGCTGTGATGGCGTAACTCTTACCCATAGCTATGAATGACAGGGAGCTCGCCTCCAGACGCAGGCACTGGTGGAGTCTCCTCCACGCGGTTTTATGTAGATAGCAGGAGTCTCCAGCATATTTCGGGAGTGTGTAAAAAGTAGACACCACTGTTGTAACATAACAGAGGGTGCAGGCCCATTCAGTAATCTCACTCCACGTAATGAAAGGTCATGCTTGCACTTGGCACCACAGCAGGGTACAATCTTATTGCTCCTGCTCCTGGTTACAGCAAACGTTCGATTTTTATCTGTTTACTTTAAAAACCATTTCACGTTGGATTCATTTCTGAGCAATCCACTAACAAGCAGAGAAAGCTTGTCAGTTTTAGCAATCTGAATGACTTCCTTTATGAATTCATTAACAGACGTACACAATCCTTGTCTGTAACATAAACATAAAGTGACATCACAAAGTCTATATACTGTAAGTTACTGGCCAATAAGAAAAAGTCTTCCGCTCAATTGCCTTGACCATTTTAAGTTAGGTAAATCTTTAATAACAAGAAAACAAATGTTACTGAGCTGCTTTAGAGAAATATTTCCTTTCAATAACATCAGGACAATAGCATTCTCTCATCTTGAATGAAGTATAAAGCTGGCATATAATGACGGTGACTATAGGGTGATCATTGTAATAATGGTTTTAGTGGATGGTCAGAATAACATTTCTAAACAACCTAAAATTCTACCAATAAAGGTACGATTATTTGATGTTTATAATGCATAAAACAGATCATGGGCAGGTTCCCAATATTTCATGGTTAGCCAATCAGCTCATCTCACAGAGCACAGCCCTCCTAACTCCTCCCTCTACTGCTGGATTATCGCTGCATGACGGCTAGGTCAGTGGTGTCGATATTGGGATATTAGGATCATTGTCCTTAGAGAAAGATCATCCCGACTGTCTTGCCACTCCTGCTGTAGTTGATGGTCTGTATAAATACGCAAGGCCCTAAATATAGCTGTAGTTCCTTTTGATTATGTGTTCTTACACCTCCTACCATTGTACTTACCTTTACAAATATAAATACACAAATACCATCTAAAAGTATTATTGTGGTCTTTCCATTCCCTGTATGGTTTTATTGGTACTTGAAGTGATTGCAGAAATGGAGATGTAGTGGCCAAGACTTGCAACATATGGAATTTTTGCACATGCCTGTCATAGTGAATGATCCTTTAGTATTGCTTGAATGAAGCGGCAAATTGAGGCACCCCACTAGGGGCTGCATATGGAAACAATTAATGCCATACTGTTAATAAATTACCTCAGGCCAGATTAGCGGGTTTCACTCACCCAGAAAATCCAGTACTAAATACAGTCAAAGATGTGAATGTGTGGCTTTACAAATACTCCTGATTTATTACATACATTGGGTCGTTTATGTATCAATGTGTAAAACAAGTCTCAGTCATGTCAAAGGACTAAATCCAGACATCCCATCACTGTCTGTTTTCCATGCTTCTTATTCGGTAATCTGGGCACACATCATCAGAATGCAATGCATATTTGACAGGGGGTGGGTTAGGCTTAAAGTTGGAAGAGTTTTATGTACAGTACAGATAGGATTCATGTACCTAACCAATCAAGACATTTGTTAATGTTATGAGTCTGCTGTGATAAATATATGTTCCCAAGTGCTTGCACAGATACAAGGATACAGATGAGATATTGGATTTTGTCTTATGTCACTATTGTGTTATCAATAAAATATTGAAATTATGGTAAAAAAAAAAAAATAATAATCCCCAGAAACCTAATTTCCCTATTCCTAAAATCCACCACTTCTGACAGCTTGATAGCTTCTACTCCAATGTTTTCTGGATTCTTCTGCCTCAGAGCCGGTAAAAAAAATCTAAGCCGCGTAGCATTGTAACAGGATTATTTTGTTTATTGACTCCTTTGGAGACTATATCCAGCTATGGAATATTACAACCTACACCACAGCTGTCACTTTCTAATGCAAAAGTTTTCTAATGAAATTTCGCGCAGAATTTAATCTAAAGACAGAAGGAGTTATCACAAAAGTTTAGTATCCATAGCAATCTAACATTCAATTTCATTGTTCACTTGCAGTACCTGATTAGCTATATGATCATAGACCTTCAGTACAGCGGCATTTTCAAAACTACTGTATACTGAAGCAGCCATTGTAGTCCATGAGATGGATGGAGGGGATAGGGGGTAAGCAGTCGTCCCACGCCTTCCCCTCCCCTTCGCCCTGTTTAATATCTTATAATACAGCTGTGTTATTGTCTGGTAGCAACCAAAACATACATGATTACTTTATTTGTTTTAATTAGCGCACAAGTAATGAATAATAGAATAAAAAAAACTTTATATTGACTATTAAACTATTGTCTGGAAAGTAAGTGCATAGAAATAGCATATGTTTTGAAAAAAAATGTTGATATTCCCTGCAGTGGGAAACAATATACTGAATGTTCGTTACTCTTCTCAGCAGATAATTACATTTCTTAACATATTTAAATGTTAAGAAATTAAACAGTGCTCCCGGTTGACAAATATATGTGACTGTAATGACTTATTGTAGCGCAATAATGTTTATATGTTATACATCATTTTCTAAAAAAAAATAATCTGATATCATTGGAGTGGTGGCAAAATATGAATATTTTATATTTGAAATATAGACCAGGGCTCGAAGTGGGGGTGTATACAGGGGTTTGCCATACCGGCATTACTCCCACTGATGTAATTGAAAACCTTCACATCTCCATTGACTTACATTATATTTTGTGTTTCTATACCACCACTTCTGAATGTCCATACCCTCACTTCTAAATTTCCACTTTGACCACTGATATAAACAATGATTAATAATAAAATAATGTATATCAAAATTCATATTTTGCCACCACCTTGACATAAAAAAAGATTCCGCCAATAATTGATCATGTGCTCCAATTATATCTGATAAGATTTTATAAATAAAATAATGTATAACATATAAAACATTATTACACTACAATAAGTCATTATGCTCAGATTGATTTGTGCACTATACAGTATAGTCTACTCATAGAGCTTCCAAAGCCAGAGCCCTGCCTTAAATTTTACATATCCACCCAATGTACAATGGGGCTGGAGTTACGGTAAATGGAGGGTACTGGGCAAGGGATTAGCCAAGCCATAGGACATAGGGCAGTCTGGATATGTTCCAAGGTCACAGATTCTATTCCTGTTAGTTTTATTGTAGTTGCCATACATTTGTGAAAAGGATAAAAGTAAGTGAAAGAAGATGTGTATTCATTGTAATGAAACCATTTCAAAAGATGTATTGGTATCTATGTTTGATCTAACCAGGCAATGCATGCTATAGACCCTGCAGCTCCAGCCTGCCTTCAGTATAAAAGTCACCATGTTATTTCCGCCTATCAGTCATAGCACAGCGACCATAAAAGCAACTGCAGATGGAATGACTTTGATAAAAGATGTGAGGGACTTGCTTACAGTCAGTGCGCCCGCTCACAATCACATTGACCTCCACCAGTGCATTTCTTTCCATCAGAAGACCGCCAGGCAAGATGCTGCTGGTAAGACAATGGGCTTGTTACATTGAAACAATAGTGCTGCCACTGGTTGGGATATATTAATGCAACAAGTAATAACACTTTAAGGACAATTTGAAGATAAAAACAATTACTGTATTGATGTTAAAGGTTAATGCAGAGCTAAGATCCAAAAATCTGGATAGCACAACTGCTCTATGAATATTGCNGGCTGTGGAAATGTATCACATTTAATTTAGATAATTATGTAACCAAAGCTGGAAAAATATTATTAAGGAACTGGTTTTATTAATACACACGTGCTTTAATATTTAATGTCTTAAATGTTAAATATACGTGTGCAAACATCTATGCAACCTAGCTTATCACAATGGACAGAAATCACTCTGCTGGCAAGTTTTAATGAGCGTCTATGTCATTCTCTTCCAATAAAAGCTTTTTGTATTTAAGTAGCCAAAATACATGCTCATATCATAACCCCCCCTTTTCCTGCCATGACATCTGGTTCCCTCTGCCAGCAGCAAGAGATGATTCCCAGCTGTTTGGCTGACTGCAATGNTCAAGGTCACCTCCTGACCCCTTTACCTTCTCTTCTATCTTACTGCATTGTCTACTCTCCGGCTTACTTTCCTCCCTGTCTGCTGTAAACAGTGATTTACTCACTTATTGCTCTACTTGGCTGCTACATGTACAGCATTTCCCTTTCACTCATCCTTCCCACATGCAAGAAACAGAGCCAAAGAGAAAAGGCGCAGCAATGTTATAGAGAGAGTATCTACTGAGAAAGCATTGCTAATGGTACAAAGAGTGTGTGTAATACATAAGTATGCCACATTACGGAGGAAACAAACCAGTATTTAAGAGGTAACAGATAATAGTTTCTCAAATCTGAACTGCAGTCCCTATAGGTACATGCCAGTGGTGCAGGGCCAGCAACAGAAATCTTGGGGCCAGGTACCTCCAGATTTTTGGGGCTCCCCCTCAATAGTGTTAATACTAGTGACAGGGCCTCCCTTATCCCCCCCCTGTCACCGGGCCTGCAGTTGTGTCATGGAGGTAGGAGGTGTGGCTATTTTGGGACCTAGAGGATAGAGTGGCCAATAGCAGCTGCCTTCCCTGCACCTAGATATACATTCAAATGCACATGATGAATTGCTAATACCTGGACCAATGTTGGGAGTTATAGTAAATCAAGTAATTATAGAAATTGTGTCTTTCTCTAACAAAATAATGGGACTCTTAACTATATACAATGGGTACTTTACTATAGCAGAACACTTCTCTTTGCTCTAGAATTAAAACAGCTGTCAGAGTTGTCCTTTCAAACCATTAAAACTCTAATAGCTTTCAAACATAAACTCTTAAAACATCCTCTGGAATAGGTCATAAAGCAAGGCATGTTTTGAAGATAAATCTTTCACTATGTGCTGTGGCTTACTCTGAGAGGTAAAACATGTCAGCACCTAGCAATTAGAACCATTTGTGATATCTGTATACTAGCAGAAGAACGTTTGCCTTATCTGTCTGCTTTTCATTACTGCTAACCTCTTCTGAAGGTACTGATGCTGAGAGCTTGCACTCCATGTTTTCCACAGCTCAATAACTGCACAGATACTGTAGAGGAATGGAGCAATCACAAGCAGAAGCAGTAGAACATCTGAGATCATGTGAGACAGACAGAGTGACACTGTGCATAGACATTTCAGACTCATCATCCGATCCCTCTGCACATACAATAATCGCTGAAATACCATTATTATTTTTACTACTACTATTATTATTATTAGTTTGTATAGCTTAAAGCATAAATGGATAATTTAACATAGGAAGCACAGGAATTTTGTACTTCATGGTATTTTGCAGCAAGCACAATCCTAAATGAGGATCACATTCTGATTACCTTCTAATTACTTTACTCCAATACTTCTATAGACTAGTAAAGTGTATTAGACTGATATAATTTGCTATTAAAAGTACAATTTTTAAATGTAATATGTTTATGAAGTTAAAAGCACCCTCAATTTAGAAGTTTAGAATTTAGATATTTAAAAGACATGGAATGGACATTTAGTGGTGGTGGCCTACATATTTAGAAGTGGTGGAATGGACATTTAGAAGTTGTGGTATAGATATTTAGAAGTGCAGGTATTTATGATTAGAAGTGGTGGTATAGATATTTTGAAATGGTAGCATAAATATTTAAAAGTGGTGGTATAGATACTAAGAAGCGGTGGTATGAACATTTAGAGGTGGTGGTCTAGATATTTAGAAGGGGTGAAATGGACATTTAGAAGTTGTGGTCTAGATATTTAGAAGTTGTGGTCTAGACATTTAGAATTTGTCGTATAGATATTTAGAAGTGGTGGAATAGACATTTAGAAGTGGTGGTCTAGATATTTAGAAGCAACAGAATGGACATTTAGTAGTGTTGGTCTAGATATTTAGAAGTGGTGGTATGGACATTTAGAAGAGGTGGAATGGACATTTAGAAGTGGTTGTATATATATTTAGAAGTGGTGGTATATATTTAGAAGAGATGGTATAAATATTAGAAGTGGTGACATTTGAAAGTGGTGGCATAAATATTTATACATTTTTATATAGATAATTAAAATTGGCGGTAAAGATATTTAGAAGTGGTAAAATATATATTTAGAATATTTAGAAGGTGGTATGAATATTTAGAAGTGGTGGACTATGCATTTAGAAGTGTTGGTATGAACATTTAGAAGTTGTCATATGGACATTTTTTAGAAGAAGCAGTATGGAAACCAGAAAATAATATTACTGAATAGAGATTTATAATATTACTGATTAGAGATTTATACTCGCCTCTGTGTGAAAGGTGATGATATTGTATACCACCTAATATACCTTCCTGTTTCCTAGTAAAAAAAAACCATCTGTGACCACAAGATACAGCTCTATATATGATCTAAAAACTCATGATTGGATAATTTGTTTGAAATGCTGTATTGCCAAGTTTTCTGGTGAGACAGGAAGAATCAAGTTGTGCCTCAGGACACCCTGGTTGCCCAGAACGGGCCTTTTCCAATTCTTAATCAGTAAAGTGTAAACACATTGTGTGATCATTCCAATTTGAAATAAAATCAATGGAAATATTTTTGGACCAATTTTCTGTTATGACATAGGCACTTAACATAGTGACGTTATCCCACGGCTGGCTGCTGTTGTGCAATGAGGATTGGAAATTTGCACATTTTTGCTGTTTACTGAAGCAGTCAGATCCAGCCAAAAGGTAATGTAGTTTGAAACTAAATTCCTGCAAATAATCACTTTCCCAAAGCTGAAATCCTTATTATTTTAATCAGTTCTTCCCACTGTAAACCATCCAGAATATTGCTAAATATATCACATTCAGAACTATTATGGAAATGGCATATACATTTACATAGTATACAGGGAATGATGTCATACAAATAAGGTAAGTGCAACATGATTCAATACACATAGCAGATCGGATACAGAGATCTCACTATCGGAAAATCCAAGGCTGGGATTTCTGCATGTGGAAAGGGGCAGGCCGGGGAAGAGAGGGGGTGCTGGAATTCTGCATGGCTAATCTAGGCACTGTAGGCAGGGTTAGCCATGCAAATTGCGACAAGATGGGAAGGGGGGTGGTAATGGTGTCCGTGTGGATCTAGTTGCTTATGGAATATATGGCTATGCACAATATATGCCATGGAAACCCATCAAGTTTAAAAGTTTTCAAAATAGTGCTAAAATCACAATTGTTTATATGTTCACATTAGATTACTGACCCACTGGCATTAAAATACATCAAACTACTGGGTTATAATCTTAAAATAAATGCAAAACATATCACCCCATATTTATTCCTTTCAATGCCTTCCTAGATTTGTGTTCACACTTGCTGCAGATTTCTGCATGATTCCCTTTCCTTTCATATGCACATCATGTAAGAACTCATGGAAATGAAAGGCTTACGGAAATGAAAGGGAAAGAGACATCTCACAGTAATTAAGTTCAATCAATGACTTTCTATTGATGTGTGATCAAAGCAATGAGTCTCATGACTTCCTTTTGCTGCCGGCCAATCGCATTCTGGCCAGTGTGGGAAACTTCTATGACTGGCCATGAGTGCGGGTCAAATGAGTTCTAGCTGGTACTCAGAGTCTGAGTCTCAACTTAATAGTTTTATACTTTTTACCAGTGGTTTACAGAAAGAATATCCCACTTAGATTAAAGGGAACACTTTAAAATTGAGAGAATATTGTACAAGTAGAAGATAATGTAAACATTTTGAAAGGTCATAACAGAATTAAGTGGAACCACTAAGAGATTTTCAGTTTTTATTATTTTAGCAGTTTATGTATTTTTTTTTGTATTTATAAATCCACCTTCTTTTTGTGTTAGCAATGCAAGATATATGTAAACCTTTGTCAAAATGTATTGACAAGAGATTTTCCTCTCGTTCCAATTACCATGGGAAATGTCATAGTCTGGTATTTAAACATTGGAACCCACAATTTAATCAGCTCTTAGTAAACCTGATTATGTTTCCAGAAACCAAATGGCATCCAGCCATATAACAGTAATCCCCTTTTAAAAAAACAAGGTTGATGATAATACAAAATATATAATATAACATTTTAAATGCTCTGTGAGAATTGTAACAAAGACCCAAACGTTGGTATATATGTGCAAGTTCTTGGGTGCAACAATATGTACAGTATAATCATAAGATCTATCCACATTTTGCTAAATTCCCTGCATGATGACTTCTCCCTGGTTGGTCAGTATGGGGTGTAAGTACCTTATACTGTGCCCTTATGCCTAACAGTGCTGAGGTTGTGAGTTCAAATATCTGTATGAATTTGTATGTTCTCCCCATGTCTGCGTGGGTTTCCTCCGAGTGCCCGGGTTTCCTCCCAAACCCCAAAAACAAGGTTAATTGGCAGCAGACTAAATTGTCCCTAGTGTATGCAGTCTATTGTATAATGGACTTGCCCCTATGTATCTCTCGTGTCTGTTAGCAACCAGTCATGTCTTAATGAGTGTCAAATTGTAAAGCACTCCATAATATGATGGAGCTATAAAAACCCTGTTAATAAATAAGCCTTTTCTCCCTACTTATTAAAGCCCCCTTGATGGTGAAGGCAATAGATGGCAAGACAAGGAACAATTCTGCTGCTACCATATTACTTTTAAATATATATATAGGGCTGCCTATGCGTGTCTACAACATAGTTCTTTGACTTAAACTGAGTTCATGGCTCAGATCCATATGCCAGTGAATTCTACTATAATATGGAATTGCTTACAGCAGTTACACAGAGTACAGATAAGCCAATGAAATAGAAAAAAAAGAAACACTGTCATACGGGCTAATTAACCATGTCAATGGCTTCAGACACAGCCAATTCTAGAAGTTTTGATAAATCTCTTCTATGCAGTCTAGGAAGGTAGAATAGTGTTATCTGTGCCAGATTATCTGAAGCCATCTGCTTTCCCAAATATGACAGCGAGGGGCTTCTGGTTGAAATCCAGCAATCCATGTATAACGTGTAGGAAAATTTGCAACATGCAAAATCTAGCGTGTTACATTCCGCCTTCAGAAGCATCGAGCAACATTATGTTTCCCCTTAGACTACTTTAACAGCTGCACTATGGTTGTTTTGCATTTTCAATTCTACAACTCAATAGAGACTTGGATTTTAAGCACCATTCCAGCAAATCTACTGAAATATTAAGTAGACTATTTCTGTTTGCTACAGAAAAGTTTACATCACAAATAGGTTTTCATGGTTCAAAACACCCAAAAGTGCTTTATAAAAGTAAACAGATTATTTTGTATGCAGTGTGTATAAGAAGGGAGGCTTACATGTCAACATGTACTTAGATCCAACTTCTACTAACACCCTGACAATAAAAATATAAACTACATTTTACATCCCTCCTGCTTAGCCCCCTTGGGGGTATATTTACTAAGCAGGGAGATTGCAGTGAGATTGGAAAGTGGGGATGTTGCCCATAACAACAAATCAGATTCAAGCTCTCAGTTTCATTTTACACTCTGGAGAATGTGAACTCTGAATCTGATTGGTTGCCATGGGCAACATCCCCACTTTTCAATCTCACTGCAGCCTCACCGCTTAGTAAATATACCCCCTTGTCTCCAAACCAATGTGATTTTTATACTATTCAAAAATAAATATATATTTTCTAAAACATAGAATTATAGAAATGAATAAATCATACTCATAGGACAGACGCAGTGGCGATTATCTTACATAAAAAGCAGAAATCTGTATCTAATATACTACTGCCTTTTAATAGGGTGACTGTTATCTTCAATAATATATGTCATTCTGTAATACATGTTCATAGGTAGATGCAGTGTGTAGAGAGTCACGTTGTTTTCAGCAGAGGGTATGGAGAGATGATGATCTCAGATCTGATGATACATTGGTAGAGTGTGGATTGCCGACATAATGCGTCACAACTTTATAAACCATGCTCATCAGGACTTTTCAGGCAATTTTCTGTGAAACTTCAGTAAGAGTCATAACTACTAATGTAATGTGCCATAACTACTTTAGTACACATGAAATGAGGTTTCAGTAGAGTGTTGTTACAAGAATTGACCACTGAAAAAATGTCAACCATCAGATTCATTGGAATTTCTTACTATATAAGTCAATGTAGCTGTATTGCAGTTTAGTTATGATTTTTAAGCTATTTTTAGTACAGCTATAACTATGCTGCAATTTGTTCTTTCCTCTGTAAATCGGAAATATGCAATGGTTTCCCAAGCTGATCTGAATGGCGACAATATTCTCTCTGGTCACGGTGAATCACTGACCACAGGTTAGGAGGAAAACATTCCCTGTAAGCCTGCTTATTCTGGATTCACTTCTACTAATGAGACACAATCATAGAATAGTTTATGTATAAAATCAGAGTCACATTTAATATATGTAGGTCTTAAAATATATCATACATTTGAATACTAGCATTCTGGTAGTTTATTTTATCCAATAAGTAAATTAAATGTACTGGCTGAAGTAAACTGATCTCAGAAGGGAATGTTAGCCCAATACACTACATTGTGACCCATGAAGGTCCTGGTGGTTGGGCTAAGGGCATAGTTCTACTTTATACATGGATTAAAAAAAAACCCCCATACAAAAAAACTTCCAAAAAATGTACTACACCAAGGGGAATTAGTTTATTTACAGGGGGGGTACAAATCAGGAGAAAGTATAATAACCATGTGGCAAAGTCTACTATTTGACATATGTGATCTTCTTGGAAACTGCACCATGAAAGCACATGGAGCTATTGAGCCCTAGGCATTTACTGACATTATGCATAATGCAGGATAATTAAAATCATATCTCCAATTATTCCGTGGGGAAAGGGGGGGGCACAAGCCCCGCCCACTCAAACCCCACCCCTTTTCGGCCGCGACTAAGTAATAAAAAGTAATAAAAAATCACTTTCCTACTAGTTTGTTCCCTTAGTGGGGGAGGGAGGGACAGCAAACCCCTTAACTGGTAGGAGGGAGGGACAGCAAACCAGTCCCCTAAAAGCGGGACTGTCCCGCTGAAATCCGGACAGTTAGGGGGTATTTTAAAATAAGTCAACAATGTTGTAATATTATTACTTATTAAATAACTGAGGACCAGATCCAGGTGGCGCATAAGCAGAAAATGCTTTGTACATAAGGGGGGGAATTCACTAAATGACGAATTCTGCAGAGAATTCTTTTCGTCAGTGTTCGTCAGTGATATAAATTCGTCAATGACTGGTGATGTATAGTATTCAGTAA